>JAFFZH010014664.1:86829-161544 GCA_018420115.1 Euura saliciscinereae
TTTAGGGCGTTCAAGACTTTCACCGGTCGGGACTCTGAGGGGTACCCCCATTTATCTCAAGTTTGCCCGCGAGTTTCGAATTTTTCACACCAACTCAACTATTGAATTCACCGTGTAATTCATATAGTTGATTTAAGTCAATATTAATGATTTCATTTTCCTCCTCTCTCGTCGTCACTGCGTGATCATAGTGGAACGAAGGTGACTGACGGGTAACGGAAAGCCGTGGAAGGAAGACAAACATGGGGATATTGTTAGTTCGCAGGGTCGACGTGTCAGATAAGATTCGATTGATGTTGATTGTTTAGGAGGGTGTTACCTGAGCTAATATATGAAACAAATATACAATGTGAACCTCCTACGTCGGCACGCTTCATGTCGGCGCTTAAAAAGTCGACCCTGTTCTAGTTTACTGGGTCGAACTAATTCAAATATTGGATTGTTGTAATCCGATGAATAATACGGTTAGCAGGTCAGCGAGCACTTATCAGTCCTGTACTTGAAATTACTCTTATCGCCGTGCATACGATTCACATTCCTTTTTGGACGAGTTAAAGATATAGTATGACATTGCACTACTTTAATATGCAAAGATAAAAGATACGGTGATCCCTATCTCATGCGGTATGAAAATGGTCCCGTATCAGTCATCGAGATAGATCGGTATGTGCGATTTATTCAGCACTAGCAAGGGCTGAAGCACTCCGAAGAAATAGCATACACCAGACTTCGAGATTCCAAAGACTTTACGAACTTCGAAGGATTTCGAGGGTTTCACGAGATTTCACGGGGCTTTATGGGACTTCATAGGACCTCAAGGGACTTTGGAGATTGCTGGCTATTACAGCACTAGCACTATCGAATATTCACAACAGGGATCGAAATTTAGTTTTCCAGGGCACAGTCTTCAACTGAGAAAACGTTTACCACAGCAGACTTGAAACAAGCGGCAATAGGATGCAGAAAATAGGATCAGAAAGCAGCAAAGGAAAATCAGAAATTGTGTAGAGAGCATTGACAGTTTGCTGAACAATAACAAAGCAATGATAATTATCGCCTATCTCTGCTACATACTATAATAGACTACATATTCCGATTTCATGCACTTTTACTCCCAGAGAACGGCAACCCGATAAACACTGTCATGTTGTACAGAACCTGCCATCACTCACGGATTTAGATACTGATAAACTGCCAATACAATACTGAAGTGATAACGTCACAAAAATGGATCTCTATAAAGAGCTGTTAGCAAAATGATTTTCTTTTTGTCTCCTATAATCGTCCAAAAAATAAGTCTACTTCCTTCCCAAAACTCCACCCTGACTGGACAAGCACTGATACTCCTTTAGAAAGAGAAAAGAAGGTGATGGGATCAAAGAATTGGGACGTAATAAGTCACTTAAGATTGTAAACTGACTCTCACCACTGGTGATACCAAGATAACATTGGTGATAAAATACTGAAGGCAAGTATGATGTACATTTTTGAACCGTCGATTTTCGGGGTCTCGATAGCCATTCCGCATACAACGCATCGTGCATCAACGGCTATGCTAGTTTTCTGCAGCTTATCAGTTATCCTCGGAATTATAGCCAGACTTGAGAATCCTTGGCAGCCTACAGTAGATTAGTCAGTGTCGATCCACCACCATCGTGGTCACCAGGTTTCACTGGTGAAATGTTATCATTTTGCAGCCGCGCAAGGCGAAGCCATAGGTGATAACTAAATAAAAACGCGAGGCCCACTAGTTTGTTATCAGTTCCGCTTTGTGGTGGACAATAATCCATCCTTGTGATTAATCTGAGAACGAGTCGACTATGAATATTCATTCAAACGTTTGTGTACCGCAGACAAGGATTTTCAGATAAAACAAACAGGTGAGGTTGGTCGGCGACTTTGATCGGAAGGACGTGAAAAAAAATTCACCTGATAACGCCTCTCGTATAATCGTCGGATACATTTCCTTGACTTTAACAACAAAAAATAATAATCGGCGTCAAGCGGGTGCTTCGAATGCAAATTTAGCCAGTTCCTACGATAGAAAAACTGTGTTAATTCTAGCACGTTCATTCTAAACTCTAAACACAAATCGATGCCACGAAATAACCGATTGTATAAACTCGAATTTTTAATTTTTAATTTGGGTCAAGATGAATCTCAACTATGTAGATCAAATTCATTATCTATTATGTAGAGTAGAACAGATTGTTCTGAACAACTGAATATCCTCAAGCTTAACCTTATATTCTTATACCGGGAGGATCACTTCCTTTTCCCTATCTTTTGTCCTATTCCTTGATATATCAACGCATCATACAAATGTAGTAACATAAGAAGACAAGAAAAATGTTACACGATCTTCTTTTTCCTGGGAAAACCCTAACTTTTTCCATTACACGGAGTTGGAGTCTAGTTTACAGTTATGATCTTCTCATCATGAATTCAAACTTCATTGCTTTACAATAACAGTTTCTCAGATAAAAAACGAGTTCATGATATGAGAACCCAAACTAAGCCCAACAAGCTTCTTTTCAGCATCTTACGATACAGCCTTGATCTGGACTGCAAATTAAGGTATCGCATGGCTGCGTCATATGATCATAATTACGATGATAAGTATAATAATTAACGACCTCACGTCGAAATTATCACTCTTTCATTTCCGATACTTAGAACCTTCCTGTAGAATTCAATTAATGAAATGGTAACTAACGTCAAAATACATTCAATCTGCACCGATAGTGCGGTCCAAATATAATTTTTCAATGTCATGTTGGCCCACCGAGTGCGAACCAAGCGCAGTGAAATGGCAAACGACGATAGTTTCTCGGAACAGAATCAGTACTGTTACGTTGGAACGATACAATGATCTGAAAAAAACTTAATTTTGGCGAAATGTATATGTCATAAGATTTGGCTCATTATCAGAAAAATTAATCAGTATCGTTATACATCGGAGAATATAGTCTCGATAAATGACGAATTAGGTAATTATTGTTAAAATAAAAACACTGAGCTCAGCATTTTATCATTATAGAGACATCGCTTGAATCTGCATTAGTCAACAAAAATACAAATACGAAAATAAATAACAAAGTTTGTGAATGCATCAAGCATGACAAAGCGTTCATGGTGATTGACCATTAGTACGAATTCCATGCTCGACGATCGTTGACGTTGATTAAAAGCTGGACATGATTAATTCGACTACCTGCGGTAGACGTCGAAACCTTTGGCCACAAGTATCAGGTTGTTATAGAGCTGCCGAATTCACACTAAAACAGAAGCGAAGACTAGAAGGGACCAGTTTATCTGAACTGGTGTCATTCTTATCGCAAAACACGCTGTTCTGACCCTCATCTTTTGTGCCTGACTCACACCGCTATAACTCCGCCGTGATTTTCAATGAGTGAAATTCTCGGCATCTGTCTATTCAGCGTTTTAAATCACTTGCGGAAAGTTTAATTACGAATCAGTTGTATCCATTGTCGAGGAATTGAGGATTTGTTTTGACAGCTGTATGATGCATGTTCGTTCAATAACTCGCATTTGAACACGTGATTTGGATAACCCTTAGGAACGTACTGTGTACCAACGACGTAGCATCTGCAGGAAGTATACGGATATACTTACAATTGCCAAAGTGATAGAAAAAAAAAATGAATAATGTAAAATAGAGCAAGTGTTGGATAAATAAACAATACGAAGCTGATAACAACACCGACGCGTGGAAATGGTGGGGCATGGGATGCGGAATATAAAGTGGCCCCAGATCAAGAGGAATTCAGTCACACGCTGCCATTTGTCATGTCAATGAATGAGAACCGTTTGCTACACAGCGAATTCACAAAATACGAACGGAATAGTCGTGTTACAGATTCGTTCAATGAGAATAAAATGTCCGAGTTATCCGTTCGTCTCGTCGTTTGGATCGCGGTGTCAAGTTCGGCATTTTTTGGGTATACCTATACTGATGTTATGATCATATCCCAGTCTTCATTTTTATACTAACGATCCAAGTAATGACCACCGATTGATTCGACGAACCGATAACCTTGATTAGTTTGTCACAGGTGCCCGGTGCCTCGGGGGCTCCGAATAATGGCTTCGATTTGTACTGGAACGTTCCTACCTTCATGTGCCATCGTTATGGGATGTTTTTCGAAGAAGTTTCCGACTTTGGAATTCGGCAAAATAGAAAAGATCAATTCCGGGGTGATGAAATAGCGATACTGTACGATCCAGGTGTTTTTCCTGCCCTGTTGAAAGACGAGGATGGTAAGCAGCGTGGGGTTACATGTGAATTGGGGCTTCGAGTTCAGAATAAAAAAACGCCGTTAACTTGGTGATGATTTCAGGACGCACCAAGCAGAGAAACGGAGGCGTTCCTCAGGAGGGAAACTTGACTTATCACCTGGAACTTTTCCAGACAGACGTTAACGAGCAAATCGCAGATGTTGATTTCGCGGGGCTCGCTGTGATCGACTTTGAGAGCTGGAGGCCCATATTCAGACAGAACTGGGCCTCGCTCTCACCCTATCGCGACTTGTCAACGGAAATTGAAAGAGCGAGGCATCCGTTCTGGGATAAGAACCGCGTTCTCCAAGAAGCGACAAGACGGTTCGAAAAGGCAGGCCGTTTATTCGTGGAGTCTACCTTGCGTCACGCCAAAATCCTCAGGCCCAAGGCCTCATGGGGATACTACGCGTACCCTTACTGCTTTAACATGTCACCAGGTGCTCCAAGCGCAGAGTGTGATCCAAAAGTGTTTGATGAAAATGACAGGTGTGTGAATGTCGATGTTCAAATTCTGCTGTTATATTGTTAGTTTCGTCAAACGGTCACGGTGCAGGGACAGGCGATGCAGTTACAGAACGCCAGTGGTGACACAATTCACGATAATTGTTGATAATTGTTAGAATTAAAGTGTTGAAATAACTTCTCGGAATTGTTTTGCCGTGTGGATAAATGTCGTAGTTAAAGGTAGCTGTTACACTATGAATAGTGTTCGTTCATACCAGTTGCAGAAATTACATGTCGGCCAAAGTCAAAGTAAAAGAGCATTTTCCCAGGCGTTACACGCAATCGATGGAAGCTTGTATTTTACAGACAGTGTCTGTTCATTAATTTTGCAGACTTTCTTGGATGTTCGACTTGCAGGATGTCATTCTACCATCCGTGTATCTCAGAGCAAGTTTAACAAAAACGGAACGAATCGGTCTCATCAGCGGGAGAGTGAAGGAGGCCATCAGGATGTCGAAGAAACCAAAACAGTCGCCGAATAAGCCAGTGTTAGCCTACTTTTGGTACAAATACCAAGATAAAAGTGACGGCTTTTTGGAAAGTGTGAGTTTCCCGAACTGAGTACCAATACAAAAGTTACAAATTGTCATCGATTAACGTATAAAGTGCAGACGCAGGACGGTGATAATTCCTACACGCGTGTAAATACTCTTAAAATAAATTGTTTTGGTCTGCTTTGAACCATCCACGCTGTTCATCAGCTCGCCTTTGATAACAAGACGGTACTAGATACCAGCGGTTTCATGAATGAATCTTCTACGGCTGACAACGAGCCTCGGAACGACGTGAATCAGAGTTGCCTCGACTGAGAGCGAGCGATCAATGGCAATGAGATAATACAAGTCTGTCTTTTTTTTATTTTGATAAATCTGATCTGACCTTGTGTTCTTTTGTTTAGGATGATGTGGTCAACGGGCTAAAAACCATCAAGAACATGGGAGGACGTGGTGCAGTGATATGGGGCAGTTCAGACGACGTCAACACGAAACTGAAGTGTCAACAGTTCAAGGATTACCTGGCGGAGACTCTCGGTCCAGTGGCGTGGAAGTTTAAGGTGGGAAGATCCCAAAGCCCGAACATTACCACCGAGGAGTATGACTCTATCACGACCGTGGCTACAGAAACTACAAGTGTAAACGTGAAGGACGACGAACAAAGTGCGAACTACTATGTATTTCAAGAATAATTTAGTGAAAGAATGTTTTTAGGCAACCTTTGCGAACCTTCGCTGCAATGTTACATAACCGATTTTACTTGGTGTGGTAAATCGTCACACACAATGAAGTCAATGCACTGAACGGCTGAAATAGTGATTCGTGAACGAATTAGACTCTTCCGTTATAGTGTTATAGATTCTAGTCTTTCAGTTTGTTCATTCGGTCGTTCCCAGTTCGTTGGTTTGTTTTTGTATATATGTAGGGTGTGACAAATCGCCGATCCGGATGATAACCTTTTATAACGGCATTAAATTAAATAAAAATAAAAAAGGCATTATTTATGAAAATGAGACTTGATGTATCGGCCGCCACCCAAGTAGATAACTCACCGTTACCGTTACCGCGGTGTTGGTTAAATCCAAAGGCGTTATACTAAGAATCGATCAATCCATTTCAGTAAAGAAACTGGGGTTAATAAATCAGAGACCGTGAGTTCGCTAGTGTGTACAGCTAGAATGTTCATGTGTGCGGTTCGTCACTTTGCCTTTGATTAATTTGAAATCGATCCCGGACTGCTGCGACTCTAAGCCGAAGGATATGCCTACCTCTACCATCGTGATCGTGTAAAAAGCAAAAGAATTGCTATTAATCATGGTCGTGTAAAATAAAAGTGAGAACCCTGCGACGCACGGGGCGCGGAAGCACGAGACAAGCTCGTTAAGCCGCGTTCACACCGAACGCCTTATTTTTAATTTAAACATCCCGCAATAAAAATATCATCAAATCAAAAAACGCAGAGGTTCGACTGTACCCGCATATACTATACCTTCTCGGCGCACGCGCGACCGCCGCGTGACGCGCATGCGCAAACTGTGAGCGCGAGTCAACTGGCGTCCTGAAGATCGGCAGCGCGCCGCTCTTCTCCTGTCCCTCTCATCCCTGAAGGACGTGATATCGGGCCTTGATATTAAACTTCGTTCCAAAGTCGTGGGTCCGCTTCTTTCTGTCGTATATTCTTTATGGTCCGATAAATTATGGTAAAATCGTTCGGAGAGATGATGGGGTGATGTTCCATCGATTCCCACTTGGCGGTGCTCTTGGATCGAGTGTACGACGATCAAGAGCCGACGACAATGCGGCGGTCGGTCGAACCTCGTGTAAAATGCACTTTAGCGTCAGGACAAGACAAGTTTTACTGGTTCGAGGTGTAAGGCCCCGGGCGATGTGGCTTTTTACAGTCTCCCATACAGTCTCTTGGTACGGTCGTAGGTAGTCGAGATCGGGCCCGAGTCAGGAGAGGAGAGAACAGCACGCCGCCACCACCACGGGGCCGTCGAGATCTGCAGCTTAGCCAGGCTCAGTCGGCTCCTGGCAGCCTCCGCGCGACGCAGCAGGGCCCCCGCTAAAAGTTCCGATTTCGATCGTGACGACGGTAGAAAAACGATCTCTCGTACCAATTGCGACGACTTATGTAAACGGATCCTACGCACCATCCGCAACCCCATCCGCACGCGTGCGTATGCATCAATGCGTACGATAACGATACGAAATTTATAAAAACAAAAAAAAATTAAAATTAAAAAAAAAAAATTTTGCGTGCGCTAATTGGTTCGCGATATAAGACAATTTGTAGCTGGTACGGAGTTTGGCATAATATAGGAAACCCTTGTTTACAGGTGAGTTTGTTTTCTATTTGTTTATTCGTCGCCTAATCTCTATCGAATGAAATATCAATTATGTTAATCGTTTATTGGTGAATGATGTCATCGGTGATATTTACCAATTACGGGGATACGGCTAGTATATGTATACATGTATAGTTGTTCAGTGGCAAAAAGATTGCGGCCTTACCGAGTTGATGGGAAGTTACTTCACTCACACATTTACGGTACTCGACGATGTATAACTGCGTACGTATGTCTGTTCATGTTCCTTGCCGATTTTCCAGCAAGTTTCTGATTCGCCGGCTAGATTCTTACCTAGGGCAACGGCCGAGCAACGGGCGAGTAACACCTGCAGGATGTCTGATCATCGGTACCGCGGAGAACAACTTCTCAAGCTACGTGTATACCCAACACAGATACCGATCGGCAAAGGATTGTTCTCGCATTCTCGCCTCACTTTAATCAGCAGATCGTTAGAACAGCGTACGGACACAAATTTTGGCGATGATACCCTACCGATAATCGAGGATCGGCTGATGGGTGTCTGCGACAGTGACTAACTCGTCATACGACATATTTGAAAGTCAAATTTCGATACGGGAGACGATTTATGGCGTAAATAAGCCCGTCGTTGGGTCTGTGTGAAGTGTACGCATCATTCACACACGAACAGGCGAATACTCCGAAAGATATACGCTGTGCGTAACGAGACGCGATTCGGTCCGGTCGGCAAGGCCCAACGGTTCCGAACGGGCTCCGTCTCCATTTTCGATATTTCGATCCAGACAAGATTAATCGACGTCGATATCCCGTTGCATCGAATGTTTGGGGCAAATTTATTGTCGGCCAGTGGTTATGGGAACGAAGGTCTTCCGGAACGATATTGGTGCAAGTTGTGACGATTCTGGACGCGATATTTAAACGATCGAAGGCTAATTGGCCCAAGAGAAAGTGTAACAGGATTCACAATTGGATTGAGCCGGGAATCGGTGAATTGGCATTGGAAAAGGTCCGTCGCCGGTTCCGATATTACCGATGCATCGCATTTCCCAATCATAAATATGTTAATCGCACGATGCCCCGTGGCTCGAAGCGCGTGGGTGCCAGTTAATAAGACCGAGGCTCACCGGGGCGAGAGATGGGAAGACGGACGGCCGCGGGTAACAGACGAGGAAGGAGCCCTAGCGGGGCCCGAGGAGGACGAAGAAGGGAGAAAAAGAGGCGGGCGGATAGAGGTGGAGTGAAAAAAAAGGCGACAACAGCGGGGAGGATGCCCCGAAAACACGGTCGACGTGTGGCGCCATCTCAACTTTTCTTATTCTCTTTCTGTTTCACCCATACTAATTCTTCGCGCGGGGGGGCTTCGCCCCCCTAACTGAGCCCTACGGGGCCCCGACCGGGCCCAACGGGGGGAAACGCTCGACGCTCGACGCCCGCGCAGCACGTATACGTAGCCCGCGCTTCGCACACTCTCACGTCCACGCATACGTGAGAAAGAGCCGGCATCCTGGGACTGGGCCCAACTACCAACACCGAGAAACCCCTCTTTATAGTTGGGTAGCGCGGAACAGATCGTTAAAATGTAATGACATTGTTGTTTTTAATGCCTGCCTCTTAAAAATGGGCGGGTACCCTCAGAGACTGCACATCTTTTTCCGGCCTTGTCTCGTATAATAGCATCGCTTAGAAATAAATTAAGAAACTATACAGTGGCGAACCCGGCCGACACCTCGGTGAGAAAGGTCGTAACCTTTTCGATCAACCTGACGGGCTCTGCACACCCAGTCGTGATTATTTAGCGAACCAGAACAGGCAGTTATGGAGATCATCACCATCATTTGTCAACCGGATGGTATTCCTTTTTTTAAACTTTAGAATTATTGTGTTAACCTTCGTCCATTCTCGGTATAGGTGATTAAGAAACTATGAGAGAGGTTGTTACGAAAGGTTAAGACCGCATAGATCGTATGGCCAGTAACATCGTTACCAGCTCCTTTTTCGTTCGTTTACACGGTTCGAACATTCCGAACCGATCTTCGATTCTTAACGAGCGCTGATTCCATGTTCAAGGTTCTTGTACGAAAAACAATCGGTCGTACGACGACCCCCCCTTCTCGCGGCTCACGGCAAAGAGAGACGAAGAATTGTTACCTAGAAAACGGGAAATATTTGAAAGTATTTTTATTTTCATTTTTATTTTTTTTCCCTCGTGGGACATGTAGTCGCGTCGGTGAAAACTGCACGGGATTAAAAACAATCTCGTATCTTCGTGATCCTCTCGACGCGGGGTCTTTATCGTCTCAAGAAATCATCCGGCTCGTGGTACGCATACCTACGTGTAGTGTGCGGTGTGTACCTCACCTACGGCTACACGAGGACGTAAGAAAGCTAATATATACGAGTAGGCAGGTATTCCTCGAAGAACGCAAACATCAAAGCCGTCGGCAAATACCTCAGAATCTCATGAATGTATTTGTTTTCACGGGTATGTCACTCCATTGCCTTCAATGCTCGCGCGCTTCGCAGCAAAATCTTGTATGCCTGACTCTGCCGGACTGCAGTATACTTATTACCGCTGCGTGCGGCTTGTGTGTGACTCACGTCCACACAAACTAAATTTGTAGGTAAACGTAGCCATCTGCGGCGAATACACACGCGACGCTCGAGGGGCGACGGGCTGGTAGTCGGTTGGTGACGGTGAAGGTGATCCGGCAACAGCAGGGCAACGGATCTTCGACGCTGTCTCTCTTTGCATGTGTGCTATCCATACCTATCCCAATATCAGATTACAAACGGACTGGCGGTCGGACAGATGGTGTTGCGGTTTGTGCCGGGAGGGGAGTCTGTGACTTTTTTACTTTTAAATTATTTCCTGTGAAAATTTACAAGTCACGCGAAGCTTGTAGCCTACCACGCGACAGAAAAGCAGGCTATTGGAATAAACGTCGACGGAACTGCAACTTGTGCAGGATCATATACATTTTACATCCTCGTAGCATAAGTGGAAAGGAAAATTAGTTCCCTAAGACTTGCACGTAGTTGTGTAGAAATGTAATGTGAGATAGTATGTTTTTAGCAAACACTCACCAAACTGCCAGATACCACAGTAATATCAGTTCATACGCATATTCGAAAGTCGTATGTAAACGCTTTTACAGCGATATAGGTTATATCATAAAGGATAGTTTTTTTTACGTAATTTACAAACACAAGAGGTCACTGAGCAAACTAAGCTTTGGCAAATGAATACTGGAGAAGTAATAATACCGATGAAGGCGAGGTGAAAGAATTTTTGAACAGATGGTCGCAACGTGTGCAGGTTTTTTTCATACCGTGTTTTACACTACCTCATCTTTACGTTTTCACGAAGGGTTGACCGTTGTCGATTGACTCGAAGACTTCATGAAGTCAACTGACTTCGGCTGACTCTAGCTGACTCCAAATGACTTTTCAGCTGGGTGTATGAGTTGTTAATCCCTCGCGTATGTATATGTTACTCACAATTTGTATCAGTGTACCAATTAATTTCACCTTCTAGTGTATGAAATACTCGAGCACGATTTGTGTCTACCAAATATGGTGCAATATCGGATAAATTATGTATAATTACATATAATGGAGCATGACGCTTTGTTATGGAGGTCGTCGTAATTCAAGTTCAGTACCTATCTTCAAAAGTTTGTATGCAAATGGTGTACTTCAAAGATTTGTCCTTTAGTATGCTTCAATTAGTCCCATAAATCTATCATCAACCATCTACGAGAAATATTGGACACGAAAAGGTGTTTATTTTTTGCTAAATGCTTGTCTGTACAATGAATGTTATACCTGCTCCAAATATTCCAAATCATAAGATTTAGTCTTGTATATACTTTTCCCTGCGACTCCTACAATCCTTATTTTTTGTTTCAATGTCTATAGCCGTATGGCGAACCCATACAGAATTGCCGAAGTTCAACTTTTTTTTCTTGCCTTGGGCTTTACGTCATATTTTGACATTTTTGGCTTTGAATAAAAGAGCGAAATGAATGTTTGTATCCAGACTGATGATTCTAAGGGTGACGAAAAAAACATGCCATGTTTCTAACATGTTATGTATATAGCCCAAAGAACTTAGGATCTCGCTCTCCGATATCTTATAATTTTTTGATGTTACGACCATCCGTAAAGGCGCGAGAGATGATTTATAGAAGCCTCTCATATAATTACGGTTACGATCAGATGGATTAGAGTAGAACGATCTCCGATCAGTTTAAGGATAAGTTTAATTTATTCTCCCAACGCCTTGAGGCGTTCATTCTGGTTAAGGGTAATGAATTCTATGGAAATACTGTAATGAATGTAAGATTACTACCTTCTTATCGTTCTTCATCCACAATAATTTTCGAGAGTAGTGCTTCCCAATATTTTTGCAAGAGACTCGTTCAATTCGAAGAATTAAAATCAATCAATATAGCCGTAGAATTTTATGTTTAGTGAAATAAATCTATACTATACAGAAGATTCATTCGATTCAAGCAATAATTCGTTTTTGGGAACCCAGCGTGAGTCGGTTTTCTTGTGATTAGTCGTACGATAGGGTTGCTCTTTCGAGTGCCAGCGAGGTAGGTAGGTATATTATAAAGTCTTATTGTTACGAGAAGAAGTAGGGTGTCGGAATGGGCGGAGCGGCGGATGGGCACTTTGCGGTTTCGGAGCGCGTCGAATTTTGTTAAGAATCAAATCAAACTCACGGCTGGACGTGGCCCTTTTATTCCCTCCGAGAAAATAAGCAAAGCGAATCCAGCCGGCACAGCAGAGGCGAACTCGTGGCGCGAAAAGGAGGTGCCGGCTTCTACAGCAACAAAGAGCTATCGAACCGGGGTGCGGTTTTAGACCGGAGATTGCGCCCGCATTGGAGGCGGGATCCTTTTCTCTTAAATGCGCAACAATAAATCGACCAGACTTACGTTCATCATTTTCTTGGACATGAAACGAAGAACAAGAAAATCCGACGCAAATCCAAAAATGGAGCGAGGATCTCAGGAGTCTTGATAATTGATCGTTGTACCGTCTCGAAAATTCGGGACAGATGGATAATCTCATTTCTTATTCTCGAAGCGAGATCGAGCCTTGCCCGAAATTCTTTGCCCCTTTATTGTTAGTTGGTAGGTGCAGCTGTGCCCTTCGATAAAAGCCTTTCGGACAGGTAATATACCTCGAGGTGTTGACCAACAATAGCAGGCTGTCCTTTGGCCCTCGTAAATCAGCCGTGGGCTCCGATATACCTGGAGACCTTTCCTGTCACGTTCTTTGGCCATTCAAATCTTCGTCTGCATCCACTCCTGCACCAGACCATACACGATACAGCCTCATAGAGATGCCTGCACTTGAACATGTATTCATTGCAGTGCGAACATGTATGTAATACGTGCACCTACATCATATCTGTACATGTAACTTGGGTCTATTGAAACCCATTGCACCGTGTTGCCGTTCACCGCAGCAAAGTCGCTCTTGTCGGAGCTGTTCCAGGTTCCCAGAACTTGAAATAAGAAACCGTAGATCTTGGATGGTGCAGGTCTTCAGGGTAAAAAGAGATACAAAAAGTTTGAGAGAATTGATGCGCGTCGGAATGCATTTGTATTTCAAAGAAATACATTGGCATCATCGAACAACGAAAGTCACCTTTGTCTACCCACAGAACATCATCAGCTAATTGAACTCTCCACACGCTGAGAAAACTACATTGGAAAATGTCGCGATTAGTGTACACTAACATGGGAATTTTTGCTATGTGATTCTCTAAGCGTAGTTTCCAGCTCTAGTGCTGATTGGCACTGTAGCTCGGGTCCCTCAGCCGCATAAGTTCCTTTCCTAATAACATATAATCACGGAAGCTTTATTTAACATGATCTAAAACTCGACAGGACATAATTTGCGAATGTTAATGTAGTCGGGTAGGGCAGTGTGCCTGTGTTTCAGCGAACGAGTGACGTAACTCGAAGCGGTCATCGAACCGGGTCCACCTGGAACTTCACCTGCAACACGAGACCCTCGTATCTACCGCTATTAACTTTAAATCACAACGGTGTTCTTTTTATTTTTGCAGTGAACATGGGCCTCGCAACTGTATCGACGCTTCTTGCACTCCTGGCGATGCAATTCTCGATCCTACGAGCCCACAGAGAACATAAGGTACGCTGAAGTTGTTCAGGTAGGTGATGCCTATCTCAACCTTTCACCTTTCGACCTATTCTCTTTGTATATATTCGCGCCAGGTATACGTGTACACGAATTTATATGCGCACACCCAGCATCTCCTCATGCCCATAGAAGGGTGTCCCTTTTATCCCAGACCTGAGCCGAGAGCCCTATCCTTAAAAGTCTCGCAACCCTCTATGGGCATCAGGGCCCCATTGTGCAGGATGTGTCCCGGGAAGGAAACGACGTGACTATCCGACACTACAGAATGCTCTGCTCTGGTCCATGCCGTTACGGAATAAATTTGACGCAAAGAAGATGGCTTTATTTCGGAAACAGGATTTCACACATCTTTCTTATTTACGTGACAAGGTTAATTGGTCTCGGCAAGGTCGAGCGAACGAGTCGGTTTGAGCATCGTAGCTATGCATACCTAGTCGAAATGTCTGCTATCGCGGTGGCATGACATGTTCGTTGGTTAAAGCGCACGAAGAATTGTGGGGGTTCCCATTCACCGCAAGTATGCAAATTCATGGTGACTTTTTTTTTTAACGTCTTGCGTTTTCCCTTTCAGGTGCACAACATCGTACTGTATCCCGACAAGCACAGCTGGTGCAAGACAACTCCGATCAAACAAGTCGTTACATGGCCACAATGTTCTTCTCAGGAATTGGACAATAACGTATGCGTTGGTGCATGTTTCTCTTATATGGTACCTCACAGCGAACCTTTCGCACCTGGTGACCTCATAAGACCCTACTGCGATTCTTGCCAACCGTTGGACAGCATCTGGCACACGGTGAGGGAACACACTTTCTCGCTTAATATATGAACGTAACTTGTCCGTCTTACATAATTTGAACTCTGCTGAAACGCGTTTGGTAATGATTCTACGGGGATTATTCTCGCTGTGTTCAGGTGACACTGGACTGCAAGGATGAGGACAACAAGCCGACCACGATGCAGAAGAAGGTACAGATCATCACGAACTGTTCGTGCAGTTCATGCACTGAGACCTCTCGGATAAAGTCGGACTACAACCCGTTCCTTCAGTCGTTAGCGGACGAAAATTTGGACAAAAATGTGAACCTCATCGATGATACTCCGGATATATTGTTATCGCCGAATATAAACGAGTCGCGTAACAACACCAAGGAGATAGTCAAGTTTTTGCAGGAAATTCAAAGCGGGGATGATCTGAACAAATCTAATCCAAAGACGAAGGAGATATTGGAGAAGCTTGTCGCCGACGAGATCAAGTTCGAAAAGTTGAAGGAAACGTCCGAGAAGGAAAAGGAAGAAGAGCCCATCAAGCACGAGCAGCACCAACACCGTGGACCCCATCATTCGCGCGTATTGGACGCAGAAGTTGAGGAGAAACTCGACGTGATGTCTCATCACCTTGTGCCAGCTGTCGCCGGTCAAGAGATCAGCTACCACGACAACGTACTTGGCGAGAAGGATAAGAAAAAGGATTTCTAATTACGCCGGTTTTCGAGTCTCTATAGTTGGAACTACATCTCGTACGAATTGTACACGCCAAGCACTTTGACGCTGGTCGCCAAAAAGGCAACGGGTAAAACCGCCTTTTTCTTCTTTTCACGTAATGAATTATTGTTCTTGTCGGCGGTGAGCCTGACGAAGACTATTTTTGAGTGCAATTAGGAGGCGAAGGCGAACACGAAGGCAAGGATTGATTAGATCTTAATTGTATAATTCTGGGTGATTTACTTATTCTCTTGTCATACCGCGCATCAGGTATGTGGCCCCAGGTAAATCGAGTTCTTTTTAGTGTTACAAAAACTAAATTAAAAACAAGCCAAACTGTCGCAGATCTAGCAGCGTGAAAATAAAATATATATTATTATGTGTAATTATTGAAGATAATTATCGACATTCCGAAGTATCGAAGATATTATACAATATTTATTTTCAAAATGCATATGAACAAAAGCAATTTGTTAAAGTCAACGATATTATTATTATTATTCCTTTTTTGTATCATTATTATTATTATTATTATTATTATTATTATTATTATCTATAATATTCGTTGTTGAGGAAAATTTTAATATATATATATCGAAAGAAATAATTATTATTTTAATTATTTAACAATGAATTAAACACTTGTTTATCATTATTTTTTTTTATAATTTATGGATACAATATTCTCTTTAGTACCTACATAGTGTCATACTTGCAAGTCTTATTTTGATACGACTTATAAATATAGTCTTCATGTAAGCCGGATATTGTTTTATTTTATCATGCATTCAACGTCGTCATTAACGTCTGCAGTTCTTTTGTGGTTCTTTTTCCCATTCATTCAATCGCGCTGGCGATGGATGAATAAAAGATTCTATTATGTGACTTTTATGTCAATTAATCGATGTCACCCTTTGATGGCAAATTAATACGGGTGCGGGTAAAATAATAACTATAAATAATATCCAGGCAAGGAAAATCGAAGGGATCTGTGCAATTGCATCGCAATTTCTATTCACTTTACACCATATCAAAAAATCTTCTTCTTCCATCTTGAAGAATCGTCAAATTGAAAGGTGATTAGGCGGAAATTTGAGATATTCAGTCTGCTCCTGATCTGTTGTCCAATCGAACGTTACGCTGAAATTTGAAATCTTACCAGATGTCCAGCCGTGACTTATTCAATATATTTACTGACGGAATTTGTGATATTTTACAAAATTGGGAGAATACTTTTCACGAAACCCTGAAAAATCTCTACCTGTATGTGAGGTTGAAATTGAATAATACCACAAACTGGCCGTCTTCAATGTCATTAATTTGTTAGGCTAATTTTTCGAGTATCTATAATGACCTGTAATAATGAGAAATTAAGTTTAAGAAACAGAAGAAAAAACACAATCGGATCGTTATTCAATCAAATACGATTCTTTATATCTTGTCAAGTTATAGACGAATTTATTCGCAAAGTTATACCTGCAACTTCGATACTCGTAAGTAAGCAGCCCATACATTTTTTGTAACATGGATTATCCAGCATGAAAGTATCGACCAATTCCACAAAAATGATTTCTTCTTCAACGAGGTCAGGTTGGTCATGAATGTATAAATCTGTGAGGATTGACATCAACTCGAATATTTGATGATACATAATAATAATAAAGTCCTCAACTTATATCAAGATTCAAGAGAATAGAAAATAGCAATATTCGCCATATGATACTTTCAGTTAAATAGCCCCATCCTGAATAATAACGGTAGGTACTCTACTATTCATAACTATCCCAAGACACGCGGAACGATTTTTAAGTGATTTTGACATTTCTAAGTAAGCTTGAAAACTGAAAGGTTAGACTTTAGCTCGCTTTAGTCATTAATCTTCGAGATCTCAAAATAGCAAAGTGGACAGACGGCATTGGGGTTTTGCGAAAACTATATTTAAACAAGATACATGTGGCTCTTTGTCTACATCTGTAATATACATACACGTTTGACTCGAGTAAATATAGTTTTGGCCAAATCCCACGCATAATTCCCGCCTAGTACCCACTCGACCCCCTCAATACTGGATTCCAAATAGAATATTCTAACGTTGAGGCTTAAAAACTTTTAGGAAAAAGTACCATCATTGGTAAAAAAAAGTGGCATCCCAACGTGCTCTATAAGCTCGAGCCATGAATAAATATTACAACATCAACTTTTGCGCATGAGAAAGTTTCAGGTCAGCTACTCTTCATCGCTCAAACAAAAACCCTGTAATTTCATCACGAAAAAAGTCTGAGTGCGTGACTATACTTTGAATATTCAAAGCTATTTCGTAAATAACTGATATGATGTACCAAGGGTATAAACCCTTCGAAAATCCATATAATTTTCGTTGCAAATATTCGCATGATCCGACCCTGCACACCGCGCAACCACGATAACGGTCAATTTCAGTAAAGGTATGGCGTCTTGCAGCTCGACGGCAGGGTAGGGGCTTCAAATATGCGAGGCATGCCTCCGGTGAGATTGATCGCTACCTTTCGACCTGAATAAGAGACAACCAGATCATCAACCGCTATTGAGTACAGAGTTTCACGCATCCCAGCTTCTTCTCAGATAACTACACAAAATACGTTTCGGTTGAAGTTGGCTGTTTGGACTCGGTTTTTCGAAAATTGATGATTCGCGGATTTTTCAAACAGCCTAAGCAACGAGCATTTCAATGATCATGCCTTGTTATTTACACATCGTTATGAATTCTTCGAGTTCAAGTTCTCACGGTTCAGTGAAGTTAGTTCTTCTTTACCGATCAGCAAGCGCAAGAAGTTCACCAATTGGAAGTTGCGATCATGACTCCAGTCATAAAATGATCTCATATAATCTTCAATCTCAATCTACTATTGGTTGCGGTGCCCGGAAATTTGAAGATCGCAATATAGATACGGCTATAATACGCAATTGGAAGATCAAATTAAGCGATTAGCGATCGTATCGATCGAATCGGCACGTTACCAACAGAGCATGCTCATACAGAGACGTTCCAGTTGTACAATAACCCGAATCAGCTGTATCTTGTACATATACGTGGCGTATAGAGGAAGTGAAGACTCGAATGAAAAGGAATCTTCCCAAGAGTAAGAGGTTGGCTCTCCTCATCTGTAATTGGCTTCGATCGGTCCCAACGGAACGAGACTCTGATAACTCCAGCTAAAGGGCACAACATCTCGCGCGACCCTCGCGAACGCTGGCGTTTCATTGCTCGTCAGACGATTACATGTACGTACATACATGCAGATATTTTACCATCGCAAGTTTAGCCAGTCAGTCCATATGCTGTGTACGGATAGTGAAACAAGTCATGACGGTTATAGAACTGGTGTAATAACAGTCGGCCCAAACAAGTTTACTGAAATGTAGTTCTGCTCCTGGGTCCAGCCTTTCGACGGGGCTATCATAGACATGCCAAAGAAATGGCCTATGATTGATTACTTCGCAAAGTTCTGCCGATCCGATTATCAAGTGCCACATAATCTGAATACAAATTTACGTCAACATGGATATTATGGACGGTAAGTTCTAGAATGTACATGATCAAAAACTGTTCGTGATGTGTTTATCGTATTACGGTACAGCGAATCGCATGCCTAGGATATTTATTTCCATCATATTACTACGCAGCTTGTTTGCTCACACGCGTGATCCACGTGTCTTTAGCTAGAAACCCAAACACCATGTTTCTGTCGCCAGTTTGAGATTTTCTCCTTTTCCTTCACCTCGAAATCGAAGATTTGTGTAGAGACGATTGAAACATCAGTATACTAAAGTTACGTAAGTGTCTGCAACACAGCGGTGAATATTCATTATTTATACAAAAATGATCCATCGCAGCGTTCGTAATCTAATGTATAAATAGATTCTGCTATCAACAACAGTGCTCGTAATAACTTTCAATAAGTATATCGGTTTTCGAAAACCACTGATCGTGGGGTGAACGAATGAACAAATTAGCTTTGGCTGTGCAAGATAATAACTTATGCCATCGAATTTCGTTTGTTGTTGCAGACGATTTTGATAACCTTTGAAGATCAGTGTCATCAGAAGCCACTGATAATGTTTGTATGAGTTTCTCGCTCGCGTGGTACACATACACATTGCTATTAGGATATCTAAGCGGCAGATTGCAATACATTTAAGCCCGGAGGCGTAAATGGGATTTTACATCAGTAATCTTGAGGAGAAGTTGATCAGACTTTCTATGTGATTGTATAGTTGGCCTCTATCAACAAGGAACAGGTGTTGCCAACTGATTGAAACTTTGATGATAAGATAATTTGTAGTAAGAGTCAACGAACTTTGATTCACCGGCGGATTTTTAATGCATGATGCATTTTGATAGGTTTGAAGCTGATAAAAATGTACGATTAGGATAACAAAGGATCTGCAATTCGAATAAAGTAGCATACCTCACGATGGATTCTATTTCAAGATCGCGGATGTCGAGAGAGATTATCAGCTATTGAAATGTGCCAGTGGGCAGTGAGTAAAACATATCAAAACAGGCTTTTCCGCCTTTCTATACTTGCATCTGATACTCGTTTAGGTACGTTTCATTCTAGCTGCTCTAGTGCTCGTTTGATAGTTCAGATAAAACTTGTTACTATCGTTATTGATCACTACGTCCACGAGGCGCGAGGTGAAGACAGATATTTCGCTATAACAAAATGTTCCAAGCAATGCACACCTATTTAAATAAATACGAGAATTATTCATCATCCTATGAAGGTCTAGTGATATCTTTCATTGTTGAATAAGTTTAAAAATAGAACGGGGAATTATCTCAGGGTGTGTAACATCAATATGACAATGCCATGAAGCAACAGGTACCTGCGCAAGCAGACCGAAGGCTTATCAGCGTAGACAAATCCTTGAGTAAACGTGAACCGATTATTAATTGATGATTAATTTACTGCGTTATAATGCGGCTTCCGACATTGTTTGTTCAATTGTCGAAACCGGAATGTCTGGTGTCTGGTGAAAAGTTCCATGGAGTCTCTCAAAACCCTGTGAAGTCCGCGTAGTATCATGAAATCACATGGAATCCCAGTCCCTCAAGTTCCGTGAAGTCTTTTGAGGTCTCTGAATTCTTTGAAGTCCTATTGAAGTTTTAAAGAGTCTTCAAGTGCGGTATACGCCGTTTTTCAGAGTGATTGAGAACTCCTTGTTATCCACTAGCACGAAATACTGTCTCTTCCAAAATATCTCCAACGAACGTTTGATAAATATTCCAAGATTTTTTATGGGCCTCACTTGAATTGACTTTGTTGATTGTCTGAACGAACGGCCCAATCGATACAAGGTTCCAATGTGATTTGGAAATGTCTTAAATATTGTACAAAATGAAACGATCTACATGATCAACTTGAGAGTTGTCATGGATCCGTGAGACAGCTTTTCTGACTATGACTTCGTGCTTATTTGCTCACTCAATGTCATACAAGTCGTTACGTAAAGACGAGAACGAGACACTCAACAATATGGCATACATCGTGTGTATTTTCGGTGACAAGCAGTTATTCATGATTGATTTTAAGGCGTAGAAAAACTAGAATGATCGATGACCAGCATTTCAAATCATTTCGAAGATCACTTGAACAAAAAAACTAATCCTTGTTCCATTGATAATCGGCTGTCAAGCTTTTGTGAAGAATCATTTCCGCAGATGTAAAAGTGGTTTATTGAAGTTTGACATTAACATATTTCAGCAATCAATCATCCATTCAATGGTGTAGAAATCACATCCTGAATGTTATATAATCTGTTGTCCAGAGGACAAAAAATGTCCGGATGAATATTCAGCCAGATAACAGTAATTTACTCTCGTCATTGGATGGTAATGCTTTGAATCTTCTGAGATCTTTCGTGAAAATCTCAGAAATTTGTACCTATATCCAAATCCCCCAAAAATGTCTTGAAACCCAGTAGAGTAATTTGAAATGTGAAACACCAGGTTTTGTATAAAAACGGTAAAACTGGTGCAGAGTAGGTACGCAACGCCTTATCTTATCAGTAGTGACCAACCCCTCGTTCGGTTGCGATTGCTTCCGCTTTCCTTCGTCTGATTCTATTGACAACTGCATCGTTTGCCGACGAGTTGCTTCTGCAATTACGTTGCCCTTTTGAATTCCTGTAGTATGGACTTTTTATGAAGAAGTTGAAATTTGTTAGTAAGAAACTGGAATATTTTTAGTGGGCTGACCTTGCGATCTTTCTTGAGATTTCTTAATTCAATAAAGCTTGGTAAATAACAATCGTTAATGGATTCCTGATCTTGAATTTTTAGATTTCACTCTTTGTTTTATAGCAGCCAACAATTCGTGACGCTGAACATAAAATTCTGAGGAGAGAACTTTTCGATCTTACGACGACTGCGCGCTATCAAAGGTGAAATTTTCATAAAGATCGAATTATTGAGAGCCTCAACGTCGGTCGATAAACTAGAAAGGTTATCCCAGTCGATAACACGTTCTGAACCCAATAAGACCGAATGTCTGCTGGTAGATGGCACCTGAAGCCGAACCTGACCGCCCCAGTTCTATTGTGGAAGCTTGTATTGTGTCTATGGAGACTAGAGGGAAGGAGACCGAGCTTGGTCCGCCCCACTCCTACGAAAACGTGCTCGTTTTCTGCGCTCTAAGTGTGATATATATATTGTATATATAGCTAAGAATTAAGATCTGCGGATCGACGCGCCCCTGGCGGAGTTGAATGAAGCTTTGTTTGCCAAACATTATTATACAAGCTTTGGCTACTCAGGCTGCCGGTAGAGGCGCCTCAGACAGCAGATCCGAATATATATATGTATATTAAAGCGCGTAAAGTCGGAATGTTCCTCGATACACGGAGCACGGTCTCCTTTCCTCTAGTCTCCATAATTGTGTCCAAAATCAAAGAGCTACACTTTTTAGCTGTCGGTCAGGGCCGTCTCAACGCAGTCTAAAAATCGGGGTCACCTTAAATTACTATGCCTGATTACGGCGAATTATTCAATCAGAATATGATTTAGTTCGATGTAAGAAGAAAATGATATCGAATGCTTAATCTGTCGGACTGTTTAGGATCCGATTGATTCACAGGTATCCCGCGTTAGGGTACCAGGAATCTTATCTCGACCTGGTGGCACATGGCCACACATTTATCGCCTATGTATGACAGAACGAATGTTTGGATTACAGTTCAAACAAAAGAACAACGGCAGTTGTAGTATTAGTATAATTATCTCGGCTAATCAAGACCCATTTTAATGAGCTGTTAGCGGCAGTTATACACATGTAATGTATACCATTCGAAAACCGAAATGGGTATAACTGTCCAACTGTTCACACGATGCCGAACAATTGAAAGATATCAATTACTTACAGTTAAGTAGAAAATAATAAACCGACAGTCGTAATTCTTGTTTGAAAATTATCAATAAATATTTGTGCATCTGTTTTTGAATAACCACACATATATTTCCGTTCCTCCCTTCCAACGTCTGAACTGAACCCAGTTCACCGTATATCGAATATTTAACGTAATGTTTTCACGTAACGCGTAATCTCGCTGTATTATCATGTGATGAGAAAACAACTACGTAACTCCTTCACGTTGACACTTTAATTCCAAGAAAAATATTAGATACACATGTTTCTAGTTACATCAGTCATTCAAGTCATGTGACAAGGTCACAGACCCATGGAGGCTACATACCATACCGACCTGTTACTCAAGATTCAGTGAATAATCTACTTTTAGATATGGACAATGATCCAATTAGCTATTATGACTACGAGCAACTATCCTTGCTAAACGGCGTCAAACTTGATCGATCAGCCTTGAATCTGGAATAAAGCGACGACCGGGGGCGTTGATACACCTACCTGTGCCCGTGTATCGATGCTGCATGACGTCATGCGGTCAATACCGAACAATGAAAAATACGTCCCAATCCAAGTTCAGAAGATTCGATATACCTTGAACGTCATAAAGTCGATTCAATGAATTGCAGGACCGAGAATAGAATCTGAGAACCGTAATTTGTAGAATTGGCTTCGGCATCTAGAGGAGACGAGAGGGGGGACCGTTTCAGTAGTAATAATAAATGAGTCAGTGGACGCTCCTGACTAGAAGGCGATCCGTTCTTTCTCCTTGTCGGCGTTTGCCGCCGCGACGCCTCGGAGAGAAGAGAAGAGGGGCGGCAATATGGCCACGCGCATGTCTTCTGCTAGGAAATGTGCTCGACCCGCACCGAATAGTCCGATTATTATAACAGGACGGATGCATCGGCACTCGACGTATCACGCGTGGAAAATAATTTGAGAAGTTGTGGCGGCGCGTCCCGGCCCCGAAACAAGTATCAGTAATTACCTTACGTTTCGCAAAACGCGAAGACTTGGCGCCGGATATTGGCCAGCCCATATAACCACCATCTTGTACCTCAGATCAGTTACTCGCTCGTTCACTTCAGAGCACGTTCAGCACGTTGTCGGATCCTAGACGTGATCTCTGTACCTTTGGAAGTAGTCGACGTCGGAGAGTGTAGGCAACGAATTAAAACCGCCGAGATTGCATGGAGATTAGTTTTCTAATTATCACACGGTTTTGTGTGATTCGTTTAACGGTCTGAGATGAAAACCTAGACGGATAAATGTGAAATAAAAGTGAGGAAATTGATTCTGGAGCGGGAAGTGACGTTTTATTTTTATTTTACGTTTTCTCATTTTTATAACGTTAACCAATTGGATACATTCAATATGAGTAAAATGTTAGGCATGAACTATTGCACAGTTTTCTCTGTACTTAGAAGTCCCGAACATGGTGAATCATTTAAACGACTAATCTGAAAAAAACAAAAATAATCTCAATACACCTTGAAGACATTTTGAAAACCAAGTGCAGACATAATTAGCGAAGCTCTTCGGTCTCGATCAACTTCGGATACGAGGTGCAAAAACGGCGGAACTGAATCATCAATAATCATAATAATCCTAAAGTGATAAAAAAAAAAAAAAAACACAACGACGAACAATTTATTCTCAATAAAAGCTAAAACAGTTGAAACTCTCGATATAATCAGAGGAGACATTCGTTTGTTGCACAAAGTGATCTAACAATTGAACTTGTGACGTCATTTACGAGACAGCTGGTGCCAAGTCTTAAGTCTCGTCCAGAGTGACGTAACGTCGTTCAAGTTAAATATAAATTAAAATATTTCTGGAATAAGATTTCCTATAAATAAGCGTCAGTACTTAGCGATCTCAAAGATCATTATATCAACGTACTTATCGAACGGAGCGTATACTTAAACTGTAACGATTTCCCGTTCCTAAGAACTATAAATGTAAGTGAAATTAAAGACTTGAAAAGAAAGAAAAAAATATCGACAGCGTGTTTTAAACGAGTATAAAATCCATCGGTGCTAATTATATTTGTAAATCTAGGTCGATTTATAGTTACTCTGAATCGTCGATAAGAAGGTTCATCGAATTACCGACCGAACTTTATCGGGGCTGATCGGCCACTTGACATTGATTAAACTCGTCATTGTTAACTCTAATAATCAGCATTTGTCGATCGCGCTCGATCGCACTTTATATATTTTCTTTAACCCGTAATGTATTTGAGGTCGAACGATACAGGAAACGGGAGGTTTGAGATAACTGCAGCGTCTGCAGCGAGAGCAGATTCCGCGGCACGCGGTGGAGGTGCGCGGAGTGGATTTGGTTCAAGGAGAAACGACCGGCAGACAACCAACAGGAAGCTAAAACGGTGTGGGAAAATCAGCGCTGAAGAAAGGGCTAGATCGATCGATCGTAGCGGTGGAGTTTACAGATTCGTCCGCGACACCGTTCGACAGGAAGGAACGGCCGGTCATAACGCGTTGGAAAATATCGCCGAGTTGGAACGAGGAATGAGCGAGGGTGAACGAGCAGTTACGACGCCTCGAATTGGCTGGCGAAAACTCACCGATCCTGGTGACTGACAGGAATTTCATTCCCGGAAAAACCCGAAGCGATAGCATCAGCTTCATTTTTGTAAATTCAAAAAAATCGATATCACCTTATTGATGTACCGCTGTCTCGGTCACTACCTTGAAGTTATTAGCTTGCCGAGCTAGCATCACACTCTAGACGCAGGGAGGGCTACAACATATAGTTGAAAGAAATATTAAACACTACGTAGACGCGATGTCCGCTCATCATCCTTGCCGGTAGCAGACTGGGGAACATTTTACGATACCCCTTGTCGTTATGGGAATGATGATTTTTGGAGGAACCAGTATGAGCATGACTGAGAGCTGATCGTCTTCTTTTTGCCGGCACTCCTTCCATCGTCTTTCTTTGTCGTCATCGTCGTCTTTTCCATTGACCAAGGACAGATAGGATAGAAGAAAAAGAAAAATAAGGAGAAGATTGATTGAGAACAGTTACCATCTCCCGTTGAACAATTTAAATTCAACCTCGTTTACTAACATAGCAGAGACTGTACATGCTTACAGATATCGCATAGACAATAAATCGAATAGTATATAACAGTACAGTATAGGTGTTTGATCAATGTTGAAATATTTAAATTAGGTGTTTTTAATTTGAAAATCAAGTGTGCTATCAATAAGAGGCGCCTCAAGTTTTCTTGTGTTCGAGTGAAGTTATAAATACTGCGATTATATACTTTATTTGAGCATAAAACAATCATCTCGCCACTGAAAGATTGCGAGAAAATGGCTTCCACACCGAATAAACTGAATCTGAGCTTTGCTCGAAACGCTTACAGCGTTTTCGGAAATCGGAACGCTGCTCAGACCACCGAACACCAACATGAGCAAAAAACCGAGCTATTGGAGGGTGAGGATGATTGGTTGACGCTACAAATATTCCTTCTCGTACAGTTGAATCGGAATATAAGTTTGGGAGAATCCAAATTGAATGTAGGGCTGAGTTATAAGTAATTGGATGATGAAACTCTAAGACATGGCCTTCCGTTCCTACATAAGTATTGCCATTTTTTACATCATGAGATTTATCATTCGCTTCGCCAAACTGACCAGTGTTGAGCATGGCTACTAAAAATTACGCGACGTATAAGTGGTCAATTATATATTCAACTCACTTGATTATTAGTTTTTATTTACGCAGCAAATACCCTGAAAATTATACGTCCTCATTAATGCTCGCTATAAAAGAGGTGGACGAGCACTAACGGCTACATAAGCAGAGGTATTATTTCGCGCTTATTGTAATCTGTGATTCGCGCTGACGACTGCGGACACGTGTCTGTGACAAACCCATAGAACTCGATTCTAGTGTATTTAAAGTTAAAGTTTTCCAAGTTACGCCATCATCCATGTCGGCACGAAACTCAGCCCTGAATATCGATCAAGGTTGCTCATGGAATATTTCTGAAGAAGATCTAATTCTTTGACATCATAGTTCATCTTGATCACAACTAATTAATTTCCATTTGTCTATCAGGCACTCGAGGCAATGGCCTCCTTCATCTCAAGAATGGAGTTGACTACATCAACGCGGGTGAAGAGGACTCGATGGAAATTTATGGGTTGGTAAAAGTTTTGTTTGTCGAAATTTAGGATTCGGATGTTACTACCGGACGCGAGATTTTTCACGAAACTGAAAGGTTTCTTCTGGGGATGTGCGATTGATCGTTCAATTGGGTTGCGGATTAATCGATTGATAGATTGATCAAAGGAACAAGTTTTTGCGAAATTCTAGCTCGAAACTTGTGTACTAATTCGTTAGTCCCTTCAAGAACTTGAGACTGGCTTGGAAATAAAAACTGAAAATATGACACAAAACATGTCGCGTGTCTAATGGCATAAGGTCGTAAGCGACAAATACGCGATTTTGGTGGCAAAAGATTGTATACTTTTTCCTCTCTCGTCATTCGCTCTAAAAATGATGAAATTACGGGATGGAGAATTTAAATGCAAAAACTTGTATGTTGGGCGAATACGTCATTCGTTCATCACAATTTGAAAAAAAGAATGAAAAAAATAAAGGCGAGCCGTCGTAACCGCCATTTTTTTTATTACCTACCGCAAAACTCACAAAAACCCCCGAAACGCAAAGATGAATAATAGAAACTACCGTTTCGGAAAATTCGATAAAGAAATATTCGTATATAAAAGCACAAGGTCGTAAGCGACCATTTTTTTGCGGTTACGACCTTATGTAATTAATGAAAACTATTTCTTTTTTTTATGAAGTTGGGACTGAAAAGTCGTGTCCACCAGTAGATACGACCTTCTACATTTCAAGTGGCTTAACATTAAATTCCAACATTTATGAACGGAATCTTCGGGGTTTTACAATTGAAGAAAAATATACGACCTTTTGCCGTTACGAAAAGAAAAAAGGCGTATAATGGCGCTTATGTCCTTATGTCATTGAATAGGCGATGTATCAAATGGAACATTGTTCGATGATCGGCCCCAAATGATACTAGAGTGATAAAAAATGGTACGGTTAATGTTGATTTGGAAGGCATTAAATTGGCATATGTGTTGCTGCAGATACAAACGGAATCTTTTCCGAACCGCCGTTACGTGGCTCCTGATAGTCCTTACCGCGGGCTTTTTACGTCTGTTCTTCCACTGGATACCGCACCTGATGTTACTAGCCACGCATTCGAAATGCTCTTTCGAGGAAGCGGAGACCGTGCTCCTGGTGGAAACGTTCCAAGGAAAACACACCAGTTATTATGTAAAGAAATTGGTGACCGTTAGTGCGGAAGAAGTATCGTGAGTACAAAAACATAATGATAGGCTTGTTTTCGTGGCTACTTAATAAGACAATCAATTAATCATTGGATGTGATCATTATTCCGACAGGAGAATGTCCAACGACGAAGATTCGTTGATCTGCAAAGAGACGTTCTCGGACGATGGGAACTTGTCGGAAGTCGAAGAAGAGAAGGGTCCACTCACTCTATCGATTCATCTCAGCGGTGGGCAATTCAAAGGTATCAAAACACTACTGTGTATAATTCGCGTTCAGTGACCCGGCTCGCCTCAAGGCGCTGATCAATGCTTGACATACTATTCATTTTTCAGACGTTAAATCGATCGTAACGTTCTCCTGCAAGAAGCTCACCTACGTTTGGGATACCGATAGAGCAGAGTTCCTCAAATTGAGAGGATTGGACGAAGGCGTTCTAACATCGACCCTTCATCAAATGCGCGGTTTGACTGCACAGGAACAATTCATGCGGTAAGCTATGGTATCTTCATAATTAGGTGCTACTGAATTTATTCTGATAGTGTGGTCAATTCAACATATGACTGCATTCTGGATAAATGCATAGTGGAACGTGACTGATAACATTTTGTTATTTTACAGGCGTTTCGTTTATGGCAACAACGAAATCGTGATTCCAGTCAAAAAAATTATAACACTTCTCGCTTTGGAGGTATTGAATCCGTTCTACGTCTTCCAACTGTTCAGTTTCTGCCTCTGGATAGCGGACGACTACTTTTATTATGCCATGGCAATTTTCATCATGTCCGCTAGCGGTATCATCCTGGCAGTTATTCAAACACGAAGAGTAAGCATCGTATGGCTCTTTTTCTTCCCTCGTATCATAACACTGTCTTCTTTTCTCTACAGAACCAACACAATTTGAGATCCACAATCCATTCGTCTGACGTAGCAACTGTAATCCGAGATCCCGTACTTGGAAAGACCGCGACTGTTCCGACGGAGCAATTGGTGCCTGGCGACGTCCTGGTGATCCCATCACACGGGTGCATTATGCCTTGCGATGCTGTGCTTCTGACTGGTAATTGCATCCTAAATGAATCAATGTTGACCGGGGAATCAGTCCCTGTGACAAAAACTCCGATTCCTGCATCCAGCGATGTTTTGTACGACACGAAAGAACACGCGAGGCACACGTTGTATTGCGGAACTCAAGTAATTCAGACGAGGTACTATGGTACGGAAAAAGTAATCGCCGTGGTTATCAGGACTGGATTTAGCACTAGCAAAGGTGGGCTGGTTCGATCCATACTGTATCCGCCACCCGTCGACTTCAAGTTTGAGCAAGACTCCTACAAGTTTGTGGCGCTCTTAGCTTGCATAGCTAGTTTTGGTTTCGTTTACACAATCGTCACTAAGACGATGCGGGGTATTGCAGCCAGAGATATAGCGTTGGAGGCGCTTGACTTGATCACTGTTGTCGTCCCACCGGCTCTCCCAGCTGCCATGACCGTCGGAAGACTCGTCGCTCAAAACAGGCTACAGAAAAATAAGATTTACTGCACCAGTCCAAGAGCCATAAATGTATCGGGTTCCATTGACTGTGTTTGCTTCGACAAGACTGGAACGCTGACCGAAGACGGTTTAGACATGTGGGGAGTCGTTCCAGTGACGGATAAAATCTTCCAACACCCAGTCAAGGACATGTCCACTTTACCATTGGACGAAATACTTGTTGGGATGGTGACTTGTCACAGTATTACTATAATCGATGGTCAGTTAGTCGGAGATCCTCTTGATCTGAAGGTCTTCGAATCTACAGGCTGGACGCTGGAGGAACCGGATGTCTCAGACACTTCAAAGTTTTCAATGCTCTTTCCTACCGTTGTTAGACCACCCAAGGGCTCCAGGATCGCGCTAGATTATTGCAACGATCCAAGTTTGTCTCCCGGTCGTCAGAATTCAACAAACTCAGCCGATAACGTGGTGGAGACTGCTAGCAATCTTGAAGAAACACTCAGCGAGTCTACTATGCAGCTGAGCGAGCAGTCTCTAGAAATCGGTATAGTCAGACAATTCCCCTTCACCTCCAGCTTGCAGAGAATGAGTGTGATCACCAGGACTTTGGGTGCTAATCATTTCGATCTTTACTGCAAGGGAAGCCCGGAGATGATTCTCAGCTTGTCGAAGCCAGAATCAAGTGAGTGACCAACGCACCGCATTCCCTGAATTAACGCATCTTGAGCGATTTCACTAACATTTCTTCTTTCTCCATCACAGTTCCATCGGACTTTGCCGCGGTCCTTCAAGAGTATACTTCCGAAGGCTACCGTGTCATCGCGCTAGCGCAAAAGTCGTTGAACAGATTGTCTTATGCCAAAGCGCAGCGGATAGCGAGAGAGGCTGCTGAAACGGACCTGAACTTCCTGGCCTTTGTTGTACTTGAAAATCGACTAAAACCCGGGACTTCACCGGTTATTGCGGCCTTGAACAATGCTGCCATAAAGCTGGTGATGGTGACAGGGGACAACATGCTAACTGCGTTGTCTGTAGCTAGGGATTGTGGGATCGTCAAACATCACGTCAGTGTCATTGCCGTGGCGGCTATTACGCAGCAGAATCAACCGAAGCCACAGATTTATTTCACGCAGAGCAACAGTCTGCACAGTCCAACTTCACCGATAGGAAATGACATCAGCGAAATGACCGATTTGAACAGCGTGGCTAGTCTGGAAACCGTTGAAAATGGATCCACTCGAAACGATCATGGCGAAAATCAAGTTAACTACTTGTCTGATGAGTAAGTGTAATTTTACGATCTATCACTGTGGAATCTAGTGAAACTTGAGCTATTAAGGAATAAGCAAGTTTCTTGATTGTTCTCTCTGAGACACAGCTGAGATTAGCCGGAAATCTTCATGTAACTTTACACCAGTCTCGAGTGTTCGGATTTCTTCAAACAGACGAGGATGTTTACATTGCGCCGTGTCTATCGCAGTTGCCTATAATTGTTATTATGGCTATTGTATAATTTCAATGACTGATTTACTATTGCTTCTCTTACAGTTGTCACATTTCTACAAACAAGTACGTCTTCTCGTTGACGGGAAAGACGTGGGCGATGGTGAAGCAGCATTATCCAGAATTGATTCCAAAACTAGCGACCCGAGGAGCGATATTTGCGAGAATGTCTCCTGACCAGAAACAGCAGCTTGTACAAGAGCTTCAAGCACTGGGTTATTATGTCGGTGAGTTGTAACAAAACTTTATTACCTTCCAGGCTCTAAGTGTTTACAGAATGACCTGTTGCTAATTTCCAATTAGGAAATTACGCTCGAGAAGGTTTTAGAAAAGTAATCACCCCAAACCAGTATTCCCTCTTTAATGATCCGTTGCGTAATTCGAGATATTATAGTCAGTCAGTAAAAACTGAAAAAATGTAAACACCACTGGATTTCATACGAGACGAGCTCTCACTTTATATAATCACCTAGAACTTCTGAGAATCCTGGTAATCACGTACTTCTCTTCACTTCACTTCTCGAATGGAGTCCGAAGAGGCATATTTTCTTAAACTCAGTCATTTGCAACAGTCCCTCATCAGTCCATAGAACTTGCACGCTTGCTGTGGGGTTGATTGAACCACTCCCTGATCAAGGAAATTTCATTACAGCAATGGTTGGGGACGGCGCCAACGATTGTGGTGCTCTGAAGGCTGCGCACACCGGGATCTCATTGTCTGATACAGAGTCTTCGGTAGCGTCACCATTCACAAGTCGTGACCCAGACATATCCTGTCTGCTTTCTGTAATCCGAGAGGGTCGAGCAGCGCTGGTTACTTCATTTGGCATTTTCAAGTACATGGCGGCCTATTCGCTGACGCAATTTGTGTCAGTTATGTTGCTGTATCACATAGACTCTAATCTAACAGACATCGAGTTCCTCTACATCGATTTATTCGTCATTTCCATTTTCGCCTTTTTCTTCGGGAGGACCGAAGCCTACAACGGTCCCCTGGTAAAGACGCCACCCCTGACCAGCCTCATCAGCACATCCCCTATTCTGAGTATTGCGATGCAGATTTTTATCGTCAGTATATTCCAATACACCAGTTTCTGGCACCTACAACAGCAGGATTGGTACGAGCAATTCAACGCTACTTCCTTGTCAGGAGAGGCTGCAGAGTCGGACGGGTGTTGGGAAAACTATACTATTTTTTCAATCAGTTCTATGCAGTACATCATTCTCGCTGTTGTCTTCTCGAAGGGAAAACCGTACAGAAAACCGCTTTGGACAAACTGGGGTCTCCTCACTTCTTTCATACTCATGACGATGTTTTCCGTATACATGACCTTAAATCCGTTCGAGTGGCTCAAGTCACAGTTCGAGCTGAAACTCCCCGAAGACAACTTCGGATACATCCTCATCATATATGGATTCAGCAATTTCGTCCTGTCCATGATCGTCGAATACTTCCTAATCGAGTACATAGTCTTCGGTAAGCTCAGGTACCGCTGGCACGACGTTAACAAGTCGAAGAAGCGATACCTCGCCATTGAACGAGATATGAGCGGGGATCACAAGTGGCCACCCCTGTCGCAGGAGCCGCTGCCGGAAGCAGCGCCGGATATATTGATCCGCCAGAACTTGACGGAGATAAAAATTGAGAATATAACAGAAACGAATCATCAAACAAACGACTTTATCAACTCCAACGCTGCTCCGCAAGCAAATCCTAACTTTAAACGGTTCGGTTCTGCCAGAGAAGTGACGTTGAATCCAAGGTCGTTGTTCAGCGACCAACGGACCGCCGTATCCATGCAAACTGTACCGAATTTTGAGGACGGTAAAGAAGTGAGCTACAAACCGAGTCCAAAGTTGGAACTTCTGCCGAAAAGAAGGCACAACTCAGAATCTGAAAACGGCATTTATCCATACGAGAAATCATATCGAAACTACAAAACAAATCCCATAGCAACATTGCCGAGGAATCCCCTGAGCCAACAAGTAGCACCGTCGGATGAGTTTAAAAGTGTAATGGTGCACAAAAGCGAGGAGAGGAACTTCCGGAGTGCCACACAAAGTGTATTGGAGCTGGATTTTCTGCCGTCCTGAGGTCGCGCGTTGATAGGACTGATTTTCAAAATCAGCTGACCAGAATTTCACTCTTATTATTCTGCCACTAATTGTATAGAGTTTGTTAAATTTGTTATGCGATATTTGAATTGTATTATGGTATTAGAATGGAAATTCTGTGCGGGACTAGGATTTCTGAATTTAATGAAACGAGGTAAACTTAAAAAAATTTATAGGTATATTATTTAGTAGCGACTTAGGCAAAATCAATCAATATGTTTTCTGCATTATAATTAGGTTTATTTTTAAATATACGAATCATTTACATTATATCATAGAATTACAATATTGTTCACGAAGTCTAAAGTATTATTTTTTTTATTTTCATCAATTTATTTAATTACCGCATTGCGATTGGATTCATGATCTGTAGGAATTCAGGAATTGATTTGACGGCGATCAAAAACAAAACAAGAAAATATTCAAGAAATCATTTAAATATTAATACAAACACACAAAAAAAAACAGATGGATTCAAGCGAACGTCCATTGAATCTTCACTTTACGGGAGAGGACGCTCGCTTACTGTAGTTAATTTTTATATGCAATGTGTCAACTGAAAATGAAACTAGATACCTAAACAATTATGATATACACAATAAAACGAATAAAAATGATTATAGGTAGTGAAAATGATGTTTAAAAAATGAGGAAGAAAATAAGCGATGTTAGCATGTATAACATTTGAGTAGACACAAAATATGTATTAAATACCGCCTTCGTGCGCTAGTCGCATAGGTATGGTGAAAATTGGTGATGATGGTGATCACTCTACCTTATTGTTAGTATAGATTTCGTAGATCAATTTTAATGATGAAAACATTTACAAACGTATAGTTAGATAATATCATGTACTTATATATGGAAGTGTATACTTAATTGTACCGATTTACAATGTAGTGTAGCGATTGATATTGAATAAAAAATATATTTATAACGGTATTATTAAAATCGTTGTCGATGTTTTTTTTTTGGGAATTGTAACTTTCAAAACTTTATACTACCATAGATATGCATAATTCAAACGATCTATTGACAATCGACGTAGACAGCTTATACATATTCGAGTTACAGAAGAATATGCATAAAACAAACGTTTCATTTGAATTCAATGATAAAGGAAAGTTTCTGAAATTTTATATTTGCAACACTAATAACCACCTTAGTTATTACCTCATCTTGTATTTGTATGAAATAGTCAGTACGACCGTACAAGCCGATTTTGAATGGCATGTCATACAAGTGTCATAAGTTTAATCTGCAAAGAATCCCATATTTTAGTTGCGACACTTGTCTCTCATATAAAATTGGCTTAGACTCGGGAATTAAAAATCCCTTGTGGTTTTGGATACGTATTTGAAGATATTTGAAGCATTTGACTGTGAAAAGAAGAGGAACGCTCGTGATTTTGGCGCTTTTTAAAATCCGTATACTAGTTTTATGTGCAAAAATACTTTTATTCGTAGAAGTTTAAGATTCTCTCAATTCATATTTTCATCAGTGCAAATGATCCCTTGCATCATTGCACAAGTATTGCACAATATTCCCACTGCTACTTCACGACTAAATAATTGTTATTTCCTGTTATTAGAAGTCCCAAGCCTTTCGTCCGCGGTGTACATTCACTTCACTCTTGGCTGCCAAAATTCTAAATCATTTATTCACTATGTACCACATATTTCTCAAAATCAGTAGAATTTTGGATTTAACACCGTACTTTTGATTTTCTACTTCCGATTGTGGTTCTTAATTTCGTGGTCGTTAGATCGTGACGATTTATCATTTGGAACCGTAGGCTTCGAGAGGACAGCCTCCATACCTGGAACATAAAATAATTGAGTGATGATTTCATAATGCTTTATAGAATCAACGGACCAATACCGACGAAGACGGAGTCCGATCGAGCAATATCGAGGATTACGAAGCTTCCACTCTTCTGGTTATTACACGGATAAATTTATTGCGTTAAATTATCGAAAGGTTCGATATCACGGAGTACCGTATCCTATGTTAGTTCAGTATTACATAATGGATGAACGTTGAGGCCGTCGTTTATGTATGGGCAATTTCACCAATTATCAACGAATGTTTGGGCCCGAAAAAATCGATTTGCCTCAATTTTTTTTCTCGCATTCTGTGAACCAAGATTGGTAGATTCACCAAGTTTCAGGCAAATAGGACTTACCGTTCACGAGGAATACGATATTCAATTTTTAGGACAAAATTTTTTAACGCATTTTTGACGTACTGCCAACGTCACGATAAAAATTCGAAACAATACATTTTCTATGTGAAAAACTCTCAGCTTTTCGAATTAATTTTTTATTTTTCACTAACTCTGCTAAAACCAACTCCAAAACACGTTTTTTGACAAAAAAAAAACCAGCGATTTCTCCTTGTGCTCAATGTTTTATTATTCGTTTGAATTTTTATTCCGAAAGCTGAGATTTTTTCAGTAAGAAACCCAAATTTTCAGAGTGGGACGGCTACGTGTCGCATGTGAGATACCGATTAACCCCTTGGCAGTGATGCGAAAATGGGATTTTCGTGGCACTTTTGTGTTTGAAAAAAATATTCATTGAAATTTTCTCCCGCCATATTTGATCCGTCATTTTGAATTTTGGAAATCTGATGTCATATTCGGATTCAGCTCGGGATTTAGCGACCTCAAAAACCTGAAGATACGCACTTTCATCGGAATCAAACTGTTTTTCGAATTTGCTTCCGCCATATTGGATCCGCCATTCAGAATTTAGGAAATCTGATTTCAGATTCGGATTCAGTGACTTCAGGAACCGTAATACTGAGATTATAATAAATATATGAACATTTTTTTTAAACGCAAGAAGGCACGAAAATCCCATTTTTGCATCACTGCCCAGGGGTTAATCGTATCTCACATGCGACCACGTAGCCGCCCCACTCTGAAAATCTGCAGGGTTTCTTACTGAAAAAATCTCAGCTTTCGGAATAAAAATTCAAAAGAATGATAAGACATTGAGCACAAGCAGAAATCGCCGTTTTTTTGTCGAAAAACGTGTTTTTGAGTTAGTTTTAGCAGAGTTAGTGAAAAATAAAAAATGGATTCGAAAAGCTGAGAGTTTTTCACATAGAAAATGTATTTTTTTAGAATTTTTATTGTGATGTTGGAAGTACGTCAAAAATGCGTTAAAGAATTTTGTCCTAAAAATTCAATATCGTATTCCTCGTGAACGGTAAGTCCTATTTGCCTGAAACTTGGTGAATCTACCAATCTTGGTTCACAGAATGCGAGGAAAAAAATGTAGGAAAATCGATTTCTTCGGGCCCAAACATTCGTTGATAATTGGTGAAATTGCCCATATTCATTGGCGATGGAGAGGATGCATCGGTAAAGTATCTGCGAGCATGGTCGCCTGAACGGAAACGGAAGCCGACCAAAGCATGCGCCTCTTTCTCCGCACGTTTCGTTTCGAGCTCGCAGAGATTGTATCGAATGATATGTATAGTACGAACGGTTGTTAAAGCAAGTTTGGTATATACCCAGAGAACTTTCACCGTCAGTCGACGCTTCCCACGACCTCGTCTTCATATTCCCTACGATATAACACAAACGATGAAGGTACATATCTGCACACATCATATACCTACCTTCGTATATCGTTCACGTACAGAGCGGACACACAAATGTCCATTTTATTTCATCCAATATGCGAACGTCCCCTCACATCCACATGCACTCATCCGAACACAGCGACTCTGTATAATTATATAATTAGGATGTTCGGAAATGGTATGTAAGTTACACATACCCCGCACAATATAAGGATGTTCAGAGATCTGGAGGCAGATACATCCGCCGATTTCACACACTTCGTTTTTTATACTTTCTCATAAAACGCTCTTTAATTACTAGGTACAACGTTATAGATTATTATTTTTGACAATGACACTTGGCAGTGTCTCGCAACTTTTTCTCTTTAGATGATAAGCCACTAAAAAAATGTTGCCCATGTTGACGATGGGCTGCAGAGTGATGCTTACTTGGAATCACCTTCGAGAACACACATTTGCAAATCGCGAAAATTCACAGTCTCATAAAGCGTGTTATTGGTAAAAGAAGCGCGAGACGGTGGATAATTTACCTTTCAATGTATGGTACGTACGTACATACATATAATATTCACACAACGACATGATGGATGAACGAGTGGTTTGTAGCCGGTGTGTGACGTCAGATGTTGAAATGAAACTTTATTCCAGCAAGTAAATGACGACAGGGGACGAGGGGCATGGTGATCGTCACTTTCTGTTGCGAAGCCATTCTCTCCAAAATACTGAGATTGAATTCCTGCGGACCGCACGAGTTCCTCATTCAGGTTTTAATGCGGTACCTTAACAGTGCGGAGGGATCGAGTGGGGAACCCAATTCTAGATAATGCAGGACTTTCGATTACTACCGAAATGATACTCGAGATAAAATTGGAACAGATTTCGATCAGAGACTTCGAACTTTCACCTCACCTCTCCACAGCGGTCATTTCTGTTCTATTATATTCATTTCACCTAATGATCACACATCTGACATATCGGTATTCAGGTATCTGATCACACCGTAGAAAGGACTCATCGTAGGTCATCATAATCTATCAACTGGCTGAATTCAAAGGTTGAAAGTCGTTCGAGAATGGAAAGACAATCATGCCGTCCAACTAGTGCGGATTCGGTATTAGAAAAAATCTGCACTCAAGAATGATTAACAGATATTTTTTTGTGCCTCTCTTGCTGATTTTAAGATACAAAATTATAGTTCCAGCAGCTAAACTAGTGAATACTGAATATATTACGGATAAGAGTCGTCGTGACGAGGAAGAGCAGACAACGGCTGTTGCTCTGTGCTTGGTAACAAAATGTGAAAGTCGTCGGTCATCTGGTCATCTTAGGAGTAAAGTACACCTACGTGTATACACCTTTACCAGAGACAGCCTGCAGGAGGTGGATTATAATACGATATAATGTGATTGCTGTAAGATGCTATGGCAGCTAGGTAATGATACGCGGATGGGTTACAGGGTAACGTTTCTAACGATATATTTGATGCTGTGAGGTAAAATAATAGGAAAAGAAATTTTATGCGTTGCCATTCCATGCTTGAATTATTGGATTGTTAAACTTTGTCTTTTATTTTACAATCAGGCAATTATTGGACGTCGAACATGCTAGTATGCTCATATTCATGATAAATGAGTAATTAGACATCGTAACTTGCTAAGATAACGAGAGTAGTTTATCTCCGACAACTTTTTATTCCTCTTTCGTTTTTATCGGATTTACTTTCAACCTCAAAGCGCGGATGCTTGTTTCCCTCTAGTTCTCATGACGCAACGTATCCATGGTATGAAATATCAAGACGAAATAAAAAGAAGAGCGACATCACAAAAAAACTCGAATGTATAAAAGCGTGATCGACACGGAAGAAATGCTGTCTACCGGATAGTGGTTTAAAAATTAAAGTTCCAATTTCTAAAAAAAAAAATTTCCTGGCTATTAAGTAAGCCATTTTAGTATTGCTCTGGGGGATATGAGAAATGAAGGCGAATCTACGTAACTGCGGACTACCGTAACAATTGCCATGACCATAATTGGGACCGAGTCTCAAGTCTCAGTACAAAGCCGTTTCTTTATCGTTATTTTTTTTTCTCTATTTACAACTAAATGTCAATCTCGTTAATTTGCTTCTGAAAGTTATTTGAAAGATATTTGAATTTCATCGGTAATTTACTGGGGATAAAAAAGGGCGAATCGTTCCACTTTTCTTACGAAATCAACGATCACCACTTTTCAAAATACTTATACAAATTCATTGGTAGGTATTGTGATCTTGCAATGGCGGCTAATAACTAAGAAACATTCATTCACCGATTAGTAGTACAGTATATATATGAGAAGGAAAAGTGTGCAAGCACTGGTTAGTAAGTAGAATAGGTGAAAAAAAAGAGAAGATAAAAAAAACTCCACAATCGTACACAGTCATTGATATAGCAATAATTATGTGTGAGTCTGTTCTCACCGCGAGGATTCTCATAATTTTCTCTTCCTAGGTTACGAGAACACTCACAATGAGCTGTACGCATTTGTTTTCACGGTTCAAATCGTTTTCATCTACCACAATTGAACTCGAGTTCACCGTCATAGTCCTATCGCAGGATTATACCAATTTTTTTCAAATCTCGAGACATCGTAGACCCCGAAATTCAGGGCTGGATGGAACGTACCGAGAATTCAGCTACCGATGTGGCTCATAACTAGCAGCGACTCTTTCGTGCGATATAAATCATTTTTCCCGCCCATTATTTCCCACGATTAGGATCTGAACCACATACGCATGCACAGTCTGGTAGACATGACTCGAGTCTCTTATATGCTCATCGTTGGTTCATTGTTTATTCACGTAACAATTTACGTCGTGGTTATAGTTTAGCTTTTAACTATACTTGAGCCAACTTCTGCGACTTGTTTAAAACAAAAGATACTATGGCGTAAATTGCTTTGTGCAACTATAAATATAATATAAACTTGAGTGAGGAGAGCTGTTACGAAAATCACGACTCGTTACACGTACATGTACGGCAGAGGTTTGTATACGTAATAAAATTTAAATTATGAATTATTGCAACGTTGCGAAATATTCGGTCAGGTGTCGAGGGAATATTTTTATTGCCTTTGGCAGATGACGCGTAAAATTATAGATAGAAACAAACTTCAAGACCCTTTCTACTTTGTCGTTCGTAAACTACGTTTACTTTCGTCAGACTCCATAGTCTGGTCATAGATCCGAGTCGCGGAACAGAGTTTCATGAATTCTGTAAAACCTCGTTTAAGATTCACATGTATTCATTATTGAAATGTTTCACCAGTAACTGGGTATACACATACCATTTACATCTTTTCTAACGCAATATTCAGATTTCTCATCCCACAAAACTCTTATGTATTTATATTTTGCTTAATGGGTCATCAAATACTTACACAAAATCATGAACCAGCCTCTCTCTATATCACACATAATTAAATGTACAATTACTACAAGTAGAAACAATAACTCACGCGTACAGAGTCGTCTAAAAATATCCAACGCCTGTACTATTTCGGCAATTTTAAAAAACGAATCGTTTTTTAAATGCCTTCACTTCGGCAACAGCGAAGACATTCTCAATCTTCTCGTTTCTGTATTATAAAGAAATCTCCAAGATCGGCCTTGGCCTTCGAATTTTATTAATGTTTGAAATAAGGGCGGGAAAATTTTCAAAACTCATTCAACCGTGCGAGATATTTACATACCTCAAATTGCGGATTCGAATCGGTGAAGCATACGAAATTTAAGGATGTACAGGCCATACAATCTCAACCAAAAGTAAGTCTCGTCGTCAATATTGAGTACTTCGAGATGAGATAAAAATCGGAAAAAAATCAACCGCAATCAAGATGATAAGAGTATTCATTTTCAATAATAATAATGCCCAAAAGTTATCAACAAATTGTTTAAACAAATCATTGTTTAACAAATTTCCTGGTGACGTTATTTTTTTTTCATGTCAAATGAATTCGTTAATCTTTCTGAATACACATGAATTTTTTCAGAATTTTCACGAATTTACATGTTTTCGGAAATTTCTAAAGGCTGTATTTACAAAACTATTAGTTCCACGCTCCGGAAACTTCGGAATTGTAATCTACATCGTTTCCGCAATAACATATCCAAAATTCAGATTTTTTTCTCCATTTTTCAAAATCGAAAACGGAAATTTAAAAAAAGTGACAAACTTCTGAAAAAATTCATGTGTATTCGGAAAGATTATCGAATTCATTTGACATGAAAAAAAATAACGTCACCAGGAAATTAGTTAAACAATGATTTGTTTAAACAGTTTGTTGATAACTTTTGGGCATTATTATTATTGAGAGTGAATACTCTTATCATTTTGATTGTGGTTGATTTTTTTCCGATTTTTACCTCATCTCGAAGTACTCAATATTGACGACGAGACTCACTTTTGGTTGAGATTGTATGGCCTGTAGATCCTTAATGTTATCGTTCGCGTGGTAAATTGCAATAGCTGCATAATTGTGCAAGAGATTAAATAACTTTGATAAATAATTCTCGCTATCCGAAACTAGTGAAGAAAATAGAATTTTGTAATAAATTAAACGTTGGTCAGAAGTTGCGGTGTACACGATTTTATCTCTTTAGTTAAGTGAGAGGCTCGGCGAGTTGAGCCCGCCCACGTACTGAATACTCTATTCGGATCCAGATCTCCTTTAGGTAACTCAACCTAAAATCGTGTTCACGCAACACGTGGGTAATTCAGAAGTTTAGTTATTTGAGTATTGATTACGACTGGTCACTGTAAGGAAATACGGTCTCAAAGTTTTATGAATATGTTAATAAGCGCGTATCATTATGTGAAAAGTGAAAAAAAATGTATTTTTCCGGCACAGGCATGAACAAGTCACTTTTCGACGCCTGTTTTCGCTCCGTAAAGTTGCACTTTTTATGGCTAGCCGAAAAAAAATTTTTTATGGCTAGCCGAAAAAAGATTTGGTGGTTTTACCCACGAAATTTTTTTTCGGCTAGCCATAAAAAATTTTTTTTCGGCCCGCCATAAGAAACGCCACTGCACGGACCTCAACTGGCGTCAAAGTGACTCTTCATGCCTTTGCCGGAAAAAATATCGTATGGGGCGCACCCGTAAAGTAACTGTTCGGCGAGGTTATGTTTTTAGTACTCTCCGTTGGCTTTACCTTAGGCTCGCCTTCGGCTCGCCGGTAAAACCAACGGCTCGTACGAAAAACATAACCTCGCCCGAAAACAGTGACTTTACGGGCATGCCACATAATATACTATTTCAAGTTCTCTACACGCTGTTCGAAGATCAGGTACCATGGAGAAAGAAAATGAAATCAGTACAAGTCTGAAGATAATTAGTTCAAATGTAAACAGTCTACTTTTTATGATCGTGAAGAAATCTACGAAGAAGAACAGACGCGTTTCACGGACCAAGGATCAACGTTAACGTTGCATGAAATCCGCCACCGGAATGAAAGAAACGGTATATGTTATGTTACACGAATTGGAACCACACGTAATACCGTAACGGAAGGCTAACGAGGATAACCATGAGTGAGAATGAAAATTTAGCAACACTCTGAACATCAGGTGAAGAAGCCCTTTCGTCAAGGACGAAGGCACACTGAAAAAATTATGTTTTTCTCTCAATAAAATGACTAACAAATGTTGGTACCTACTTCTTTTTTGTATTCTTGACCTCGACACTTCAAATCCAGCCACAAGATTCTAATTGTCAGATTGACGTGATTAATGATGTGCTTGATTCACTTGTGATAAGAGTATATCGTTCACCTATGCACTCCTACGAGTCGTATCAACCTAGATTAAACTACCTCAGACCGTGCCCAGAACCAGCTGGGTCCTGATGGCCTCCGACTGGAGATTGACCTCATGACACACTAAACGAGGATCTGTGAATTTCTAAACATACATGCAAAACAATTTGGTAACTCTCCGTTAAACGAAGTTAAACGTAATGGTCAACCATGGCACATGTTTACCCCGCAATTTAACATCATTATGATTACATAGGAGGATGTTGTTTGCGAAGGAGACCGGCCATTGTTTATTTCCAGGAAAGATAATTCACACGTCAATGGTCAAAAAGTCGTTCCCAATTTTCTGCTATTTTCGGTGGAGTCAATATCCGTCACCTGAGGAAGAGATCGTTCCATCTTTGGATGAAAAATGAGGAAAGGGACCCCCTCGCCGGTGAGGAGTCTCTCGTAGTCCGAGGCGCACACGTACCCATATGCTTTCTCTGAAAGGTGAAAATTCTTAACTTTCTTCAGCCATAGTAATGTGCCCGTCTTCCGATGACGCTCCGATGCGACGACCTCGGTATTCGAATATTATAAAATCCAACGAATGTCGTTCTCGCATGGACGAACATCAGTACAAGTCCATCTCATTGTCGCGAGGAGGAACCATTAGAATATTTATGTAAATGAAAAAGAAACTTAGTCTCAACGCTCCGCGTGGGTTATCTACCTTCGTCCGAATGGGAAGTGAGTGTATATAATGCGGGTCACTAGGAAGTGATGACCGCGGGGCAGCCAGGAAGGAGGATCACCAGGAACTCGGTGTAAGATAGACAGTCAATTGCACCATCATTGGCAGAACCTGTACTCGCGATTAACGCTGCACCATGAGTACACTGCGGGTTAGATTAGCACACAGAGACCTACGTGCTGGCAAACACAAAGATGAATAGATGTGGAGACGTAGAGAGTCGCGATGATATTTGCATTCACAAGAAGACGTGTCCAGTGCCAGGAAATATATTACCTCAACAATCTCGTAAACTGGTTTCAGATTTGTTGCCACACACAGAATTGCAGAAGGCTTATACGGTTTCCGGTATTTTTCCTTGACTCATAATATTGGTAGAAGATGCGAGTATTTTCTACGCAATCAAATCGCTTAACGAGTTTTCCAACTTTCGTTTATCGCGGAATTGAGAAAACACTTCTTTTTTTTCCTATCGATGTATGAAATGCTCTCGAGTAAAAGTTAGCAGCGTTGATATCTCCTTGTTTTACTGATCTTGCCTTTCTTCTACACTTCCTAGTTCCTAGTCTTTAGAGAGTTAGAAGGTCAAAGGTCGAGAAGGTGCTCATTTCGCGTGGCTATTCTGAATTGGGTACTTTTGCAAACGGCCCGCGTACTTTCCGTGTTACACTTTTATGCTCTGGAAGCCTGGAGAAACATTTGCAAATGACAAGTATGTGAGAGTAAAGCGATATCCCTGTTTCGTCCATGAACTGCAGAGGTCACCGGTGTCCTTCCCTCTTTCACTCTCTCTCTCCTGCGACGACTTCACAATTTCTCGATAACTTCACGCGCGAAGTTCGCAGTAACATTTTTATCGCGGGTTAGATTCACATCACGGAATCAAACTTCTATAAACTTTCATCGAGCCATTTATGAGAGCACACGTAATTGGTCCTATGCAGATATCTTAGTCACGCTTCGTGCAGACCACAATTTTGATACAGGTACATCGAATTTCAATCTGCATCCTCCTGACATTTGTTAACGTGATTCTGCTCCGATTTGACATTTAAATGAATTTCGCATCCTCACCTAAAATCTGAGTCAGTTCATAGGACGTACGCACATCAAACTACGTCCGATGAGGTAACATCCGTTTGATCCAGTCCGCCTGCATCACACTTGCAGATGTGACATTTACGAGTTTTCTCGTTTTCTCACGTCCATACAGTTGAAATTACAAAATCAATAGCTGAACCAGTTAGGAGATCCAGATCGACATAATGGCGGTGCCAATTTGTAGAACATAAACGAGGTTCTCAGGTGCCCACTCGACACCCTCAGAGGCATGACGATGAACGTTGCTCATTTCAGTTTCACTTTTTAATAATGTCAGCTGATGATGACGAATCATGGTCTGAAGATGATTATAACAATCAGGCGTCGGGGCAGAAAGGTCATCTCGTGCATGTGTTGGATACGGTCATGATAAAGGTGAGATTTTTTTGGTCATCGAGGCCCACCTGTTCACTTTTGTATCTGTGGGTTATGCATAATATATGTAACTATGTCCAGTGGACTGTAATTAATCCGCATGTTGCAAAACGTCGTTTGCTGCGTACAGGATAAATGGGAAGATGAACCCGACTGGGTACAAAAGGACTTTGCCTTTCTGCCCCGGAGCATTAATTCGGCCCGAGACCACCGGATGCCGATCTGGTGAAGATGTGGTTTTCCCTTCGAGCCAATGGCCATACGCTTCAAGAGCGATTCCATATGTGGAACGGAGCTGGTGTATCTCTTCACTTTTACTCGTAGGCTCATGTTGGCTGCAATCCCGTTTCAACAACTTTTTTCCACATCCTTCACTCGTCTCGAGACTGTGGAAATTGACGTAATTCTCCATCAGCCGATCGTCACCCTGACCGGCCATTCTGCTACACTTCTATGCTAGATAACCGTCTAGGTTCTCTCTCCGTAAATATTAATCTTTCAGGTTTCTGCTCCGGGCAATTACCAATCCACAAGAAAGGCAGGAGAGTTATGCACTTTATGAGCAAACGATGTAGAATTTTTAACATTATTTTTTTAACGACTTAATGTTTCGACGCTAGACAGTTAGAATTAGAGACGAAACTTGTTGAAGCTCCAGGCTCAAAAACCTGCTTATCTAGTTAGTAGTTACAATGATGTCAAACGTTCTGAATGACATCATATTGCGTTAATTGTGAGACTCCTAATCCAAGAGAGGTTCATGAAGCAATAAAAAATCGTTGGTATTTGGATTTGTATATGACTCGTGTAACTTCTCCCTTACAAAAGCTTCGAGTTTCGATAACGCGGGTTAGGCAATCTTGTTCGCAATGTCTGTTTGATCATGGACGTGAGCCTAATTAGACACGTTTTATGAAAGAGATTTCGACCAATATTATGTCGAAATATAGTTATTTCTTTGAAGTATGAACTTTAATGGACGAAAATTTTATGGATTCGATTCGTACTCTACGTAAGTTTTTAAGGTCATAGGTTAATGGCAGTCGCAAATTCCAGCTATCTAACTTTAAATCATTAGCGAAATTCATGCGTTTCTAATTTTTATTGACTACCACGTTTACTGGTAGAAAGTTGAAATTAATTGGGAATTTTTGTTTTCAAATAAAAATAATCCTCGCAGTTCCATGCCTACTTCTCATAGTTTTTGAAAGTATTTTACCATTAATTCCACTCGCGAAATCACCTTCGCAAGAACGTAATCTCATTGCCTTAAACTTATATGATAATAGTTGTGACTCGAAATAACCACGGGTGAATAGACCACGCATGTAGTGACCTTGATTCCTGATGCTCGGCTCAACTCAATATAGACAGAAGTAGAACCATTCATAATGAGTTACGTAAATATTTTCTTATCCTCAGCTATGTACGTGATGATTTTAGCCAGAATAAACTTGGACTGGTAACCCAACGATCAATGACCCACATGTATACTAGCTGAAGGAGGGAAGTGATCCGGTTTTTTTAATGTCTTGATCATAAATCAGTCGGATTTTTGGCCGATAAATTATTCTGCGCTAAATTAGTGCAGGGCAATATAACTTGCTACTTCATTTTATCTGTTTCCATTATCAATCAAAGCTGAACGGATGAGTGAACGTAGAATAAATATAATCGGGTCAGATTAATTTCGGTGCCTTTCTACGAGATGATTTTTAATTTCGCAAGACAGAGTATGAAGCCTTGCCATTAATGTCCGACTATATGATGATTACCGATTCTGAGTTCATCTCGGTGAACAACATTTAGGTTTCGCGTGATTGATCATAAACGAGAATGGTACAAGGTCAGCGAGCCTCTGTCAGGCTGAAAATCTCAATTAGTCTTTTAATTATGTAGAAGAGAGTAAAACCCGAGTTAGTAGTTAGTGACAAGTTGATAGTATAGAGAGATCTAAGATATTTTTATGTCGTAATACCGATCGCGAGCCTTTCACTAGATTCCATATTAATTCATATACATGTCCGCCAAAATATATTTTCACCAAACTTTCGACTCGAAATCGATGTTCATTTCGTTTTCCTGATTCGATTTGTTGTCTGACAATTTTCTTTGCATCTGTGACCATGTCCACTCGGTGGTATTGAATAGAGTGACAGATTGATGAAGAAAGAATACATGCTCAATTAAAGTATTGAATTCCAAGTTTTGTACGGCACCTCTCGGTAGAATGGATAGATTGAAGATGCGGTGTTTATTAAAAGATGACTTTCTATTCTCGCGCGGTATCGATTTAATCGAGTAAAATATTGTCCAAAGGGTTTGAAATATTTTTTTTCCAATTCTAACCGATTTAACACGCAACGTGAATTTTATTTCGATTTTTTCCGACCACCGGAACCAGTTGAAATAAATTAAAGAACAATGCCAGGATTTGCAATAGCTCTGCCGCATCTCATGGGTGATGGGTCGAGGCGAGTGGGGCCCGGTCTGTATAAAAGGGGGCCTCAAGACATCCAAGAAGCATCAGTCCTCAAATCAAGGAACCGCAGCAACCATGAGGGCATTCATGGTGAGTAAATCGTATACTCAACGGAATAAAAACTTAAAAATATCGTGTTTATTTCTACACGGATAATAACTTTCCATCGCTGTGTGACCAAGATAAACAATAAAGAACCAAACCCCGGAAGGATACAATTATAAAAAATACGGATTATTTAACAACGAATCACCGGATTATACACAGTTGTGAAAACTGTAACGCGAAGTGTAGAATTTATCACATTTTTATCACTGCACAAGCAAACTGATTTTTATTCTCCAATCAAAAACCGAAAACAATTTTTACTCGAATTTGATAAAGAAAAAACCAGTATCGCTTTCACGTAACCACTTCCATATGAAATTACTAAATTCTATTTTTCATCCAATCTTTAACACTTTCAGATCGTGGCTTTAGCCGCGGTGGCGATGGCAAGGCCAGAGGCCGGGTACTCTTACTCTCAACCTAGCGGAAGCTACGGTGCCCCTAGCGGAGGAGGTTCCCTAGGTGGCGGCGGACTAGGCGGTCTCGGCGGTCTCGGCGGTCTCGGCCTAGGTGGTGGTCACGGAGGCGGCGGCGGCGGCGGCGGCATCAGCCTCGGCGGAGGCGGTGGTGGATTCTCCAGCGGCTCCGGCGGTTTCGGAGGTGGTTCATTCGGAGGATTGAGCGGAGGTTCGTTCGGCGGTAGCTCAGGAGGATTCGGCGGTAGCTCAGGCGGATTCGGCGGTAGCTCAGGAGGATTCGGCGGTAGCTCCGGAGGATTCGGAGGTAGCTCGTTCGGAGGTAGCTCATTCGGCGGTGGCTCCGGAGGTGGCTCCCTGATCCAGAAGCACATCTACGTCCACGTTCCTCCACCAGAGGCACCAGAGGACAGACCCTTGAGGCCGATCGCTCCCGCAGCTCCGCCACAGAAACACTACAAGATCATCTTCATCAAGGCCCCGACTCCACCCACCCCAACTGCCCCAGTTATCCCAGCTCTGCCCCAACAGGACGAGCAGAAGACCCTTATCTACGTCTTGGTCAAGAAGCCCGATGAGGCACCTGAAATCAACCTGCCCACTATTGCTCCGACTCAGCCCAGCAAGCCAGAGGTCTACTTCATCAAATACAAGACCCAGGTAAGCAGCGAGTTCTATAAATTCCAGGCAACTAAGGCCCGTTCTTTAAATGGCAACAAACTGTAAAACTTGTTCAAGTTCTATCAAACTAGATCCAGTGATTATCTCATCGCGACTATGCTAACGGTTCCCGCGCGTTATTTTCCTTTGCAGAAAGAGGTTACGTCCGGCGGTGGTGGTGGTAGCGGTATCGGCGGAGGAATCGGCGGAGGACTCGGCGGAGGACTCGGTGGAGGACTCGGCGGAGGACTCGGTGGAGGACTCGGTGGAGGACTCGGTGGAATCGGCGGTGGTCACGGTGGCGGAATCGGAGGTGGTGACGGACATGGATCAATTGGTGGAGGCAGCGGACCCAGCGGCCCCAGCTCGAACTACGGCCCACCTGGAGCCTCAGGCCCCTACTAGTCAACTATATTCTGCGGTACCCTTCCCCAAGCCCTTTATTCCCAAAAAACCTATATACACAGACGCACTCGCGATGCAACCACACACACACGAACGGATAGGGTGCGGGAAGTGCCCAATCCCCGCCCTGTCTCGTATTTGTAACATAAACAAACGACGCGAATACACTATTATTTTTATACGACTGTATTATATAAGCGAAGATGATGCGAGGATGATGATGATGATGATGATTTTTATACTTATTTTTTGCAAGAAAACGGTGGCGAAATAAAACTTTTTTTTTATGTAGTTTTACATAAATATGAAGTATATTTTTAATATATTCCCAGAATACCCCTATATAATTAATTCCATAATCATAATACCATGTACAGCTAACTAGCATACTTGAACGACTCGTAGATTACCGAGGAATTTTACTTTTAGAATGTTCTAGAGATTTCTACAATACAGCTACTAATACAGTTTTGTGAATCAGTCCGTTTGCTGGTTAAGCTAGTACAGAAGCTTCGAAAGTTTTATCGGCTAATTATGTTCGGTGTGGGAAAAAAATTAAGAGAAATGCAATTAAATCAGTGTAAGAAGCTGTAGACTGTACTGTACAGGCAACGAGCGAAAGTGAAAAGACTGCTCGGTTCATGTAGGCCGCTTACCCTATAACGCGAGTAATTTTGCACTTGAGGCACAAGAAACAAATGAGTACCTGAATTTTTCTTTACAGTCATATGAATTGCCCGAAGCCTTTGCGCTCACAATACAAAATTGAGTGTATGCGTGTGCGAGCATGTAGAGATGTAACATGTGTGTATAGCGAGGAGCCCGGCATGGCTAGGGGGCAACTTTCACAAGGACTTCATTTTTTCGTTTAGACCCACAAAGAGGAAAAAAAAACAAGAAGAGAGATAAAAAAATAAAAATAAAAGAAGAAAAAATTAACTTTCGAAAGGTCAGGCAACGGCCTCCTTCAAAAACCGGGACATCTGTTGAACGATCACGTTCTCGTACGGATGATGATGGTACACCTACCTGTGTTAGAGTTTCGTTTCAGATTCCGATGACGACGCGCGCGCTCGCTCACCGTGAAAGCGTTCAATTTTCAAAGTAGGAAATCGCCAACTTAATCATTTCCTTCTACGGGTATCGCCGATTTTTAGTATCCCCTTTATTACAATCACGCTTTGTGTTTCGCGGAAGTGTATAGCCTAGATTTTGTCCCAGTCAAATAAAACAGACACGGTTCATTCACCTTCCGGGACATAGAATCCGAGGAGCAATCAAATGTATCTAAAACGACATGTCATTCATGAATCTTGACTAGTACAGTTTCTTTTTTAACCGACTTCAAAAAAGGAGGAGGTTCTCAATTCGTTTGTATTTTTTTTTTTTTTTTGTTTAATGTTTGTTGCCTCAGAACTCCATTATTTATAAACCGATTTGGAAAATTCTTTTTTTATTCGAAAGGGTATACTTTCAGATTGGTCTGATATGAATTTCATCAAGATCGGTTCAGTAGTTTGGTTTTGAAGTCGTTTTTTTTGTCACTCGTGACGCTTGTTTGTCGTTCCTTCTGCATTCCAAATTAAGGGTCTCACGACCGCGTCCTTGTTCTCAAAAAGGAGATAGAAAGAAATGAGACAACATCTCTGTCTGCAATATATGTTAATCTGCTCATCGACCAATAAAGATAAAGCCAATTGTTCTTTACTGTACAGAGAGAGTCGACCATGTCATAAATTAAACGTTCTACTGGTCCAGACTGCTGACACGTCGCGATGACAATCACCGCTCATCATTCACCTTGCCAAAATGTAGGTAGGTATAGACACGCGTACCCGAGGCAAAGGAAACCAGTGAATTTTTTTCAATTTTAAGACCGTATTCGAAACACGCTGCAATTTAGTCGGATACGATTCATTGAACCCTGATTTCCAGTCGATTAGAACGTTGAAAAGAATGATTGGAGTCTTTTAACAACAGGAAACGGCACTCGCTCAGAAGAGAATCGCTGAGACTCGATGAAGATCGAATGTCCTTAAAAACCACCAAATTCTGTGCAAAATTCAGACTGTATGAAGAAGTCAAAGGTCCTGAAAAGTGAACGTTAAAATACGAAAGGGATATGCATAACCAGAATTTTCGGAGATCCTTTCTCCTTTTGAAGGGAGACTCGGGATTATTCCAAGCGCAATGTATGCACGAGGTGAAATAACTCATCCTGCAGCTTAAGTCAGCCACGAAGACTTACGATTAGACGTAATACTTAGCCGCAACCAGCCATGCGTATACACATGGTGCTAGGTATACAACCAATATAACTACCTGGGCCAGGTACATAGCGCATTAATTATGTCGTTACGAACCAATACACAGAAGTATGCACTTGGAATAGCCGAGTGTTGGAATGGCCTTTAGACTGACCCTTGCTTTCACCCGGTAGCGTCTCCAGTGGTCACCTACTTCGGGCCAGCCATGACGTAACGCCAAAGAAGCGTACGATATTGTTAGTCGCCTAATCGCCACTGAAATTACGTTAATTAAATATTTCACGTCGATTACTCGTCCATATTTACGAGTCGGGTTTAGCCTAATCCGTGGGTGCCTATCGTCCGAATAAAGTAATGATGTTGCTACATCTCCTGCACTGAACAGAAATGCTTCTATTACCAAGTAAATCGCGATTCACTAGACGGAATTTACTCGATGCAAGAAAAGTTCACCCAGGTAACAGATAGGTAATTGGATTTTGTAATCTTATGTATTTTATTTATTATCCACCGGTTATTATGATGTCATGTTTTTGTTCTCTGTTGAGATTAACGAAAGAAATTTGTTTACCTAACAAATCGGTCGATTTTTCCACACCACGACTCATTCGTTACCTGCGATTTTTTCTTTTTTTTTCGTATTTTCGCGCAATAAAATAAGGTCTCGTTGAGTGGCGACATCCTTTAGCAAAAAGTTGTACTTCACCTCGTATTATATTTACCATCTAGACACTCCGCATACTTTCGCCGATCTGCTTGTACGATTTTTTGCTAGGCTCTTTACCGACGTTCTCCGTTTCCGTCTGATGATCGTGCCTATCGACGGCTGCCTCATCAGAGACCCTCATAATTTCATTACAAGCATTCGAAAGCGATTCCACGGTTGTTGGAGTTTTTCACTGTTTGTTTTTCTTTCATAAATTAGTATGTAAAAGTAATTAGGTCATTTTTTTTTTGTCAATTTAATAACAATTTAAGTCAACACAACCAGGGCTGAACACAACAGGTTCGATGTTACAACTTATATATGACGTCACTCATATTGAGAAATACCTTATGAATAGTAACGCAAAAAAAAATTTTATTACCTAGTATCTTCGTTTCGATCCGAGTGAATTGGCTACTTGTCTATATTGTCAAATAAATGTGTATCAGGATGAAATAAATTTTCAAGGGAAATGATTTTTTTTTCAGTATATAGTGAAAACCGAGGGGTGAACCACTCCGAAAAATGGCGTACACCAGACTTCAAGACTTCAAAGACTTCACGAGACTTCAGGGACTTCAGGGACTTCATGGGACTTCAGGGACTTCAAGGGACTTCATGGGACTTCAAGAGACTTCAAGGGACTTCACGGGACTTCAAGGGACTTCACGAGACTTCATGGAACTTCACGGGACTTCATGGGACTTCACGGGACTTCACGGGACTTCAGGGATTTCAAGGACTTCACGGGACTTCACAGGATTTCAATGGACTTCACGAGACTTCATGGGACTTCACGGGACTTCATGGGACTTCACGGGACTTCATGGGACTTCAAGGACTTCACGGGACTTCAAGGACTTCACGGGACTTCTGGGACTTCACGGGACTTCATGGGACTTCATGGGACTTCAAGAGTGGTTCACCCCTCGGTGAAGACATTGAAATTTAATGGAACGATTGCAGTCATTTTTAACAAATAGATACGAAAAAATTCGACCAATTCATTTAAAGTTGCTCTAGTATACTCTATGAACAGATACAGGAAGTGACAAAAAATCATGTTGAACTCCAAATTTTTTACCATATTCTGCTATCGATGACGTCATCGTTGTCACACTTCAGCACTAGACGGAAAACACAACCGAAACTCAGTAAAGTGAAACAGATTGTTTCATAGTTATAGTTTTTTCAAGGTCAACTTTTCTGATAACGGATTCATCAAGTACTTCTAAATGATCTTTGAAGTAAAATTAGTCAGGTAGATTTACCCTCCGTTGTTTATCTGATCTACTGGTGGAAATGCATTATGCTACTGAAACGGGTTGACGTTATACTAAAAAAAAAATTGTTTGATTTGAGAAATCGTTTACTTGAATATTATTAAGTATATATTTACTACGGTAATCTGATATTCACTCAATTGTAGTAGATATTGACGTGCGAAAGAAGACAAATTAACGGTCATATGACCAGTAAAATAATATTTACTAGAATCAAGTCGAAGCTGCTAAAATATTTACTTGGTATATTGTTTGAGAAATCGATTCCATTAGTCTGACAATTTTTTTTTTCCGTGTATGTGAATTGAATTTTGATATGTCTCAATCGCTTATTATATTCCAATAGAGGATCAAAATTTTCCATATAATTCTAAGGATTCTACACTCAAGATAACCGAAATTGCCTTCATTTTCCACACACACACACTCACTAATGCATGTGCTGTCCACGAAGTTGAAGATATAATACACGATGGAGAAAGTGGAACAGTTTTGGAGTCAATGTGAAATTTTCTCAAATACTTGAAATCTTTTTAATCCTTCGATGTAAAGCGACTATTGAGGCTCATTTATCCATTTGAATCCGTTATCGAAGTATGTGTTCGTATTTCGTATGCGTTTATGAACATAGACGATAATGGTAATCAGATCTCTGATCCGAGGATTTATTTAGGAAAAGAAAGTATCGTGAATAGTTTCAGATGCGTATAATTCACTTTAGTAATTTACATAAGAATTTACACTGTTTAAAATATCTTGAAATTTCCTGTACAAACAGGATTGAAATTTACAAATACTGTGTTCGAAATGAAATTAATATGAAACATCTTGAAATTTCATATTTGGGTCTTAATATTGAAAAAACATCCGAGTTTTCAATCACTTATCTCATTGATATGGTTTTATTAAATTTATGAAACTGTTTGGGAGATTCAAAACATACTATGATTTTTTTTAACTTCCCGTATCTCTGATTTCGGAGAAAATAGGAAGTTATTGTAATCACCCCGAAAATGAAAAGTTGATCAAATTTTTGTCTGACGATATCTCGAGAACGCGCGGTCGGTTTTCGATCAACTTGGGCTCAATCGACGCGTCTTCCTCAAACTTAGAACTGATTAGATTTTGGCGTTGATCGGATAAGTGGTTTTCCAATTATTCGAATAATAAAATTGCCACAAATAAAATAAAATTGTTCATATATCTTCGGAACGGATGAACGGATTGGCTTGAAAATCGGTATCCGAAGGTTTTTGGGGTCGCTGATCACAAATCTGAAGTCGAATTTTCGAAATTCAAAATGGCGACTCCAATATGGTGGAAAAAATCTGAAAATATTTGAATTTTGATAATAACGGGAAGTTCAAAGGCTGGCTCACAGTCAGCCCAAACCCGCTTGTTTAGTTTTCAGTGTCGAAAGTATTTCAGTCAATTATCAATAGTCCATACAATCGAAAGCGTAACATTTTCATTTTTTGGCCCATTCTCCAATATTTTATGATCCGAAACAGCAATTATTGTAGCACTGGGAACCCATTTTCAAATGAAATTATGAATTTTCAAAACATTCTGTATATTAAATTTAGTATAATCTTGGCTATAAGATTTCAAAATGAAACTTAATAAAGAAATTTCTAACAGTGTACGTGTTTTTGGTATAGCCAACTACAATAGTTGCGTGCATGTGGCGTGATGAGAGATAATTTAAGAATAGCTGGTACCCGTAACACGATACTAAATAAGCGATTATCCGCAGTTCGTTTGCCAAGACTTCCCGCTTAAAGAACATGTAACTCATAGTGTTCTACAACGGTGAAACTCTGCGAACCAAATCCTGCCAAATTCCAGACTTGCGCCCACCCGAGGAATTATTTCTTGGAAAGTCGAAACTCTGAGGCTTTGGCGCATGTTAGAATATACTTACCCGGAAATGTCAAACTCAACGAATTATCAGATCTTGCCGCTTAAACATCCGGTCAATAAACTTTTAAATTGTCATGACGATGATTGAAGCTGAACAGTTTTTTTCCAGCTTAAAATTGTATAATACCTGAATTTATTATTGGTATTTTATCGTCTGATAATTGCGTGACTTATGAGTCTCATGGTGTGTAGAATCTCACGACCCATCGTTGATTATTGGCACAGCAATGAGCCAGAGGCATCGGAATCTCATAAACGTATGTATTTCATGAAATTTAATTAGCAGTCAATTGCAGATTTCATTCACAGCCGAGACACCACCGCTAAACATGAAATTCCGCATTCTTGTCAGCGAAAAAAAAATTTGCACAGTAAAGTGTTGAGCGATTAAATAGAAATTAGTTTTTGACCTACATTTTCGGAGTATTATCAAGGATGTGGCTGTAAATTAAGTTGATTGGATTACTATCCTAAAATATCAACGGTCATCCGATCTGTCACGGCCAAATAACGCCCTTAGTAGTCTAAGTTTTCCCAAACAAAACCGAAGCCTCTCGACTTCGCGAATAATTAGTTTAAATTGGATTTTTTCGACGTTCAGAATGTTATATACCAACCAGTAATCGCCTTCTGGGCGACAGTGGACAGTCCGTGAAAATCCTACCCTCATTTCTGCATATCTTATCGTTGGTCTACGACACGATTTTCCGGCTGAGTACGTGAAAGTATACCGCTTACTAATTATTCCTCGAATTACGGTATTGTGCCGAAAAATTCCGATGGACATACCTCTGTAGTGGAAGGGTAGTTTTCACTTTTACCACTATTTAAGTCTGAGAATCAATCACCCGTGACCAGTACCCAATAGACCATACAGCAGCGTACAACTCGTCTTATTTATTCTTATTTATTTAAATATCATATCTCATATTTATTCTTATAACAATAAGTTCATCATTTTTTACAAGTGAACGCAGTGTCTTCTGAAACGTGAAAATGAGAAACAAGGTTAGATATGAACATTTCGTGTATTCGCACTTATTAGCTATACCGTTATTATCCTCCATACGCAAATTATTGCAAAACCCGCAACAAAATTCACTATTCCTCGGGAAATAATCAATCTTGAAGTCCGAAAAATTTTGTATTTCAGAAAATCCACTCAAGTTTTATGTTAATTTTGTGCTATTCTGACTTTTGTATCACTCTAAATAACAAATTGCCAAAATCAATGCAAAAAATCGAATGATTTTTCTGTAGTCGTGGATCGAGTCTCAAACCGAGGCCAATACTGCCAGCCCTTGTCACGGTGTTCAATTTGTTCAGGCAATATTGACTCATATCGACTTTTTGCACTCCTAGATTTTGTGGTTTTCCATTCTTGGCCTATCTCTGGCCAGACCACCGAACCCCATCGACTCAGAAGCGTCGGAATTCAGCGATGCACAAAAGCAGCGAGTGTCGCGAAGCATCTGGCCTTTTACTTCTTGGGGAACAACGACGGAGGAGCCTGTAACTGATCCACCGCAATTGGAGAACAACCAATGGTTCGTTCAAGGAGAGACAGTGCTGCCGCAGGGTATCGACTTGAACAGATATCCAGTGTGGAAAATCCACAAATATCACGGTATCGATTTACATCCGGTAAAACTAGAACCGGGAAACATCTATCAACCAGAACTGCACACGGTAGCTGAACCAGGGTATTATCCGGGCTCGGTTTCGCCCCCGGAATATCCCCACGGCGTCTACCCAACCGGGTACCAAGATCTCTACACCCAAACACCCGTCCACGAAAACTACCCGGCATCGTATCCTACGGCGTACTCGGCGCCTGTCAATCAAGAAAATTACCAAACCGGAGAATTCACCAGCTCCAGTTCCGCCCCCCAAGACACCCCCTTCCTCATTCAGACACAGTACAAAAATGAGGTATTCGCTCCTCCTCAGCCTCTGACAGACTTCCGGTCAACAGCCGGTCCCGAAGCTCACAAAGTTCCGGTTAATTCCTACGGACTTCCGAACGCGTATCAGTCCGGTGTCAACTTCCAAGGACAAGCTCAGGTGGCACAAAATCAGGCACATGCCGGGGAAGGTCAGTCACAGACTTCCGACGAGGATGACGAGAACCCGGATCTGAGTTTCCTTGACGATCTCGGCGGCCTGGCGCCATTCTTGCCTGACCCTGCGGCCGACAGAGAAAATACGTTGCAGGATGTTCAGAGCGGAACTCAAGAGCGAGGATTTTTGGAAAACTTGTTTTCGAGGTTCAGTGGAACGACTGAAGAGCCTGTGGAGGCTGTAACCGAGGCGCCCGCTAGTTCCGGCGGATTTCTATCCTCGATTTTCGGCCTGCAATCCGATACCCAGGTGCCCGAGGAAGAGCCTCCAGCGCCTCAACCCTCGGCTGGAGTTTTTTCGTCGCTCTTCTATCAGCAACCGACAGAAAAGCCAGCGGTAGTGCTGCCCACGACTTACTACTTGCCGAAAACCAAGGGATCTTACATCGCAGTGAAAATCCCGGGACACCTGACTCCTAGTTTTGCCCCAAGCGTCGGCCCCGGCGTAGCGAACATTCCGTTCCACCAGGTGCCCCACCTCCCTTTCGCCCAGCACGAAATCCCTCAGGTATCCGGCCCCACCGTCGACTCAGTCTATCCATATAACCCTGGCTACTCCGAGGAACGACACCCAGCTGCGAATCCTGGGTACCATCAGCTTCCAGTTACGTACAACCCGCCGACCGTCAACAGCCCTCCGGATTTTACACAGAACCATGGAAGCTACCAGCAGCCAGGTTTCCAGGACAATCATTCGGCGAACAATGGCGAACCACTGGACCCGCCGCGCGCCGAGTATCTCCAATCGTACGACAACGGTCAGTCAACATCATCGAACAATCATCACGCCGGGCAACAGAATTTCGGGGACTCTCAGAGTTCTGGACCGCCACAGGTTCAGGCTACAGCATCGCAGTCGGAAGACCAGTTGCCGTTCAGCTATCTGAAGACTTCCGGAGACGACGCTGATCGGACCAAGCAAGAGTACCAAAACCAAAATTCGAACGTCGAAGAACAGAACCGGGAATCAGTTTCATCGACTCCACAATTTTCGGGTGGCTTTGTTCCCTCGATAGCTTACGGCCCACCTGCAGAAGCGGATGACCAGTCGGAGAAGACCGCGGGTAGTCGAGGACCGACGGTCGCAGATGAGACGTACGATAACTCCGGGACCAGGTTTGTGCCACCGAAGGAGAAGAAACAAGACCAGACACTGGTTCCGATCTATCAGATCTCGTTCTCCTCTTATCAAACACCGAGCGATGTCCAGAAACCGAGTAAGACGTATGAACTTCCGCCGGTAAACGATGCCGGTAACTACCACGAAACGATCTCGAATCAGGACGAGGGAGACGCCCGATTTATAAAAAACTTATCAGCGCTAACCTCGTACGGAACACCGACGAATTCATACGCCTCGGAACCGTTTGTACCAGCCTATTCGAATACGAGAAGAACCGCGACGGTTGAGCCCCTGAAGGACGAGGTCAACGGTAAGATGGATGCGAACGTGAACAAGGACGGCTTGCCTACGACACTGGCTGAGCGATTGAACGCGAGGAAAGCTGACCGAGTTTTACGTAAAGTTACGAAACGCATGTATCCTCCAGTTGAGAGAAATAACTGGCGAAGATCTGCTCCGGAGCGACAAGCACCCTCCGAGGAAGCCGACCACTCGATGGTAATTAGAAGTGAGAAGGATTCGATACCGGAAGTAAGAGTTGGCCGACAGTTTGATGGGACTGAGGTAGCCGACGGGTACTCTAAGGTGCAGCATCAACACCGTCAATTTGTTGCAGGTGAATAGATTTTCAACGATTCTTTTGCGCTGACATTGTGACTACAAAATTTAATCACCGCTTTGACCTGAACCTCGTTTGAAGGTCGAAACTGATCGTGTTTTTTTTTCATTTATGGTCTGATAAAAAAGTATGGAGACCCGAACGAAATGAAGATAAACAGAAATAAGTTCCGTTATATCTAGTTACGAAAGTTAACTTTTTCGCGAAACATCTCTTTTTTTCAATCACACTAACGTCTATCAGCGATCGGGCTTTGCCTATTTATCAACGCGAAATCACGCGAAATGGTCATGAAAGCAATGTTCATAGTGTGTTCAACCTGTTTCTTGACACCAGATTTTATCTTTCAGATACTGTCACAGCCATGAAGCCCGAGAGTCCTGCAACACAAGCTGGTCAAGAATAACTCGAACACGCTTCAGCCCGGATTTGAACAAAAAACAACCTCCCAGCATAGTTATTCCTTTATTTGTATTTAAATTATTATCACAGTGTGCCATTTAGATGATCTGTAGGTTGAGAGACATATTTTCTAATAAAATATTCTAAACACGTACGCTAGATATTTTACAGCTGTTACTTCTACAATTTTGCAGAATTTGCTCCAACACTTTCGACTCTAAATTCCTGGGAATGTACTATCATAAATTATCGCAAAGTCGACCGCAATTGAATAATAATTAGTTATCAGTTGATATTTCTCTCTGCTTATTCCGCAGAGCTATAGTTAAATATATTTTGATGAATGCTGTTGGAGCAGGTAAAAGATGGATAAGAACGTTATAAATTGCAGACGATTACGTGAATCCAGACGCTGGGTCGAGGCATGTATTCATCGAAAGTAAGTGAAACTGTGCTGTTCGGTCTTCGGATCAGATCGACTTTTACAGGTTCGTTATAAGAAACACTGCGGTAGTCCGACGTACCGAGAAGCCATCTGCCCCTTTTCTACATTTTATAATTAGTGAGGCTTCTGTGTTCTCGATTATGAATAACCGTGACTCAAAAATACCTTTACGCCCATTTTAGACTAATTTTGTCGAACCATCAGCACCCGGAGAAAGTCGTTCTAATTACAATTACGTGCGTTGCAAAACACTTCGCACCAACCTTAGTTCACACTTTGAATGAATAAGAGAAATGGAAGACGAAGCCGAAGAAAATCCGTCGAAAAAATGTGGGGTAAAAAATCATTAGACAGTCTGGATGCTTCCTTTTGAACCGTATTATTATCCTGCGCGGTTTAAATACAGGTTTTCTATTACTCTACCGCAGTGTGCAAATCTTGGCTCTAAAATAACGATTAATTGAAAGAAAGTGAATGGCGAGTTCTGGATGCGGTATTCAAGAGCACGCGGTGCCTCGTGGCTCAGAGCGCAGACGGTCAACGCTTACAAATTTTACTTTTAAGACTACCTACCACCTCACTTGCGTAACCTCAATTCCGAAGAATGCTGCCTGGCTTCGATCACTTTCGATTTAAGCTGTATTTTCCTCGGTGAACGTGAGAGACATGCGTGAAATCGAGACCTTGAGACCGTTTCTTTATTATACCCGTTTACGTATCACTCCCTTCGTAAAAATTATGGATCATTATAATTCATCAAACGGAAAAATACGCTCCTGCGGTATCTCCGCGATGCCGTCGAATATGTATCATAAATAAGCGCCCCTGCTTAGTATGCCGATAGTGAACACGATCCTAGTGCGATAATTAAATAGAAGACTCTCACTATCGGTTAACACGTAGACGCAAATAAGACAGGAAAATTCACTAATGAAGTACGGTTACGAGTTGGCGATCTGTCACCTGCTCACTGTGCTAAATTTAGCCACAGCATCGCCAATATCAAAAACATTTTTTTTTCAAACAAAATCAAGGAATTCACCTGATGCGTGGCACCTGGGCACCAATTAGGGTAACAAGCGTGAACCGTTACGTTTCGCACCGTAGTAGTACTGCACATACGTACCTACAAACTACTATCACTCACCTTAAACTATCTACAATGAAACAATTTTTAATTTTTATTGTGAAGAAACTATTTCAAGAGAACGATTCGCCTTGAGTAAATTCTTATCTCTGTGACCGCGGGATACTGAAGCCTTCGAACGTCGACATTAAATCACTGAGGAATTTCTATCTACATATTTTGGTTATTTCTATTGCTTTGATTTGTATATTGATTTTTTATAGACTCAGTGCCACCTATCGCGCGATCGGTGGTATAAATTACAAGCTAATTAGCCAATGACGATTACAAATTGATTTTGAACAGCTTCATCGTCCATTTGCCAAGGACGTTGCGGGCGCGATGAAGCTGGTGAAATATTATGAACGATTTATTAAAAAATACAGTGCGTAACAACCCGCCGGTTACCAACTTAACCGTAAGCATAGCGTAACTCGAATTAACATATCGAGCAATATTGCCTAGACCAGTAGATATATACATACACGGGCAAATAGAATCACTAGAATTTCATTAAGCACTAGCCACACTCTCACAAGTTCACCCTCCGAACTACGTCATCCATTTATAGTTACTATGCTAAGTTAAAAATCCTAAAGTGAAATTCTTTCACGCAACTTGCATATCAAATCAAGCGCGTAGTTCGCGTACAGCATTTGAAGTACAATTTGAACCGATCATAAATCTATGATTGTCGTATAAAGTAAGCCAGTATACACGTAAAGATTGCATACTCGACGCATTATAATAATGCATTTATATACGTCCATCCAGCTACTGCGTCTGCATCCCGAGGTGGTCAACTCGTGTAATTAAGTGCAGTTCAAAGAGAAAGTATAACGAACGAAATAATAACGAGCAAAAGTCGAGAGAGGATGAAAAATTTGACAGAAATTTGCGTGAAGCGAATCTTGGGATCGAGCGATTTTTATCAGTCGTTAAAACACCGATCCTCCGTTACACGGATAATGGCTTTGAAGGTACCATGAAAACAAGACTCGGTCTTGGTTTTTTGATTAAAAAAAAGCAAGAAACTTCAAGTACATGATCCACTTAAATTTTGCCTCTCGCCGTTTCACCGAGACCTGACCCATAAGGATAAATGGCATACTTGCAAACTGCTGCACCTGCAGACAGAATAAAGTCTCTCAAATGAAGACCAACTCGCGGTTTCGGTTGGCACAATTACCGTCTGTGGTGCACCGCCTCGCATGTTATTTTGATATTAATTATGGAGGTCATACCAAATCCCATTTTCTATAAACCCGACTTTTTACTTCCAAGACACAAGTTGTTCAGCCATCGTACTCTCTGAAAGTTAATCGATCGATTTCCAAAAACTGAAAGTCAAAAATTAGTTTCTTAAATGGGCAATACTACCGAGGAATCTGTGTCAATCATCGGCAGGAGGATATTATTGTAATAATCTTTCTAAATTCAAACATCGTCGTTGACTCGCGGAGCACTTAGCACGTCGTGTATTGCGCCATTTTGGATATCGCAGAGGGGTATCCCCCGGCCCCGGTCTACGGTCCGGGTTAAGGAAGAGGTTCACCAGGACGGACCTCGGGCCCTGGGCAAACGGGGCCTTGCACCATGCACGGCACCGCGGTTACCAGATCCCCACCACCGTTGCGTTTCTGACGCGATAATCGACCGGGGCAGGCCATGCAACACGCGGGGTGTTGCTCCTATTTGGGGGAGTCCGGTAAGGTATAAAAGTCAAGATGAGGCGCTACCGCGGCATACGGAGTCAGTGATTGTGTATGAAAACCAGTCAGTGAGCTAAGGTGGTTCATCCTTAAATTTCTTACAAAAAAAGTTTTTACAATTATTTTCGAAAACCGTGCGACATAATGAAGGTCCTAGTAGTAAGTAACTTTTTTTTTCAAAATAGTGATTCAATCGCGTAGACAAACAATTCTGTTGTCCGTCTTACTTCGGAATGGAACTTGATGCACAGTGATTCTTATAATCAAGAGTAAAATTGACAGTGACTTATTTCGCGGCAAATAGAAGGAGACATCGATATCCAAGGGATAGACAACGTCTAATTATGAGTCTAACATTCATCTCAAGCAACTCTTTCCTGTAATTCGATCAAACTCGAGCATCGGTTCTTAAAATGTGGCGATAAACGATCTAGAAAAAATTATTATTATTATTATTATTATTATTATTATTATTATTAGTTAAATGATGCATTGTGACGAATGACGAGAGGTGCCACACTATCTTTTGACGCGAGTCCTTGTTACACAATTGAAGATTAATAATTTCGCGAATTATTCATTTTGTTGATTGCGTTATAATCGTGCAACTCGCCGGTTGCTACCCAGTAAACAGAGAAGAATTGAGTATGGTGAAAACGGATTCAACTCGAATTGAATGGAATTAAAAAGACTTGTGTGCCAATTCTTTAGAATTGAGAAAAATCGAAAAGAATTGCAACACAAGTCTTTTTAATTTCATTCAATTCGAGTTGAATCCGTTTTTACCATACTCAATTCTTCTTCGTTTACTGGGTAAAATAACAAGTAAAAAAAAAATCTTGAATGCTTCAAGTCATATAAGCGTTCTATAACGACGCAACGTTTACAGCAGATCAACCGAACAAACTAGCAAAATTTAAATTCATTATCGTCGTAAGTAGGTTAATCAGATGTTGTAATTGAAGGAGAGTATTAAGCAACAAGATAACCGTCAAGATTTATCGGTTTGATATTCATCACTTATACATAATTTATGTATAGATTGCGTGCTTCCCCATCAGATTTTGTCATTGAATTAAAAGACATAAAACGATGGATTCAAGGTCAAGATTAAGAATTTTACACATCGACCGAAAAGTAGCACACAAACAAATTTCTTCATCCTTCATAGGGGAAGACGCTGACGTAACATTGGTCAAGTATTCAACTTTTCACTTAGTGGTTATAGGGTCCAGCCCAATTTTCTACCGGACGTAATTAGTACATTGAAGATTCAGTAGTGTTGGGGAATGTACCAATTACGAGGCCAGGGCATTAAGATGCCTACGAAAGCGTAAACTCCACCGACAGGAACCTGCATGAGGAACGGGCGAGCGCGGAAGCACATCGGAGAGAGATACAGAATTTCTGTTTTTATTATATCCATGCATTTACCTAATGGCCCCCAGGCGCAACATTCTCTTTAATATCATTTCGACTTCTCCTTAAGTGCTCTCACCCGCTCGCCCGAGTCATCTATAATCCAATACAGATTACAGAACACAAATTACATCAAGAGCGGTGAAACTAAACTAGAAATCGTTTCATTTCAGGTCCTCGCCGCAGTGTGTGCTGCGACCTTGGCAAGGCCGGAGCCACCATCCTATCTCGCATCATCCAGCTTCGGTGGATCTTCCTACGGCCCACCGGCCCCACCGCCCCCGTCGAACTACGGCCCTCCGGCCCATGACACGTACGGTCCACCTGCCCAGCAAGCCGTTGTTCACAAGCACGTATACGTCCACGTGCCCCCTCCAGAAGCCCCAGAGTACAAAGCCCCCAGGCCTGTCCTGCCGCCCCCACCTCCCCAGAAGCACTACAAAATTGTATTCATCAAGGCACCTACCCCACCAACCCCAACTGCTCCAGTCCTTCCCCCACTCCCACCTCAGGACGAAGAGAAGACTCTGATCTACGTTCTCGTCAAGAAACCCGAAGAACAACCGGAAATCGTTCTCCCAACTCAGGCACCGACCCAACCCAGCAAACCGGAAGTCTACTTCATCAGATACAAGACACAGGTGAGAGACGAGCCTCAGACAACCAGATTTTCGTCGAAACAGTATGATAGCGCAAGCATGCCATATTGATACTGCAAATCAAGATCTGACTACAGAATATCTTTGTTCATCATTGTTTTGTAACGAGTTTTCTTTTTGTTGCATCTTTTGCGTAGAAGGAACAGGGTGGATACCCAGCATCCGTTGGAAGCGAGTATGGCGCACCAGCACCTTCCGGTCCTGCACCTTCTTCCGGTCCCTCGGACAGTTATGGTTCACCTGCGCCATCTGGCAGCGGACCTTACTAAGTCGACGTTGAGAGTATACAGTGACAATTCCGCCTGATATCCACGCACAATTAGCAACCGCGCTTTTATTTAGATTCTCGAAACTGCAGCGTCATGAATTTTTGTATATGCAAACAATCTTAAGTACAGTACCTGTAGATTTTTATTTACTGTTCGGATTTGATATTGGCTGAAGACTTCCATATCGTCACTGGGACAACGTTTGAAGAAAACTCGAGTTTTTGGGGAAAAGGATATTAAGAAGTCATTGAGGAAACGCGGATACTTTAATGCTGATGAATCTCAAAGTACCTTCATAATTTTATATTTTTTATAACGTACGCAGTAGGTAAATATTAAGTTGTCTATTTTGTAAGAAAAATTCATGAAAAATACATCACCTTAATAATCAAACATCATAATTATAATTTGTGTCTATTATTATTATTATTCCCCTTTGCTTATTCACATTTTACAACAAGGTGTATTGTCTATGTATTATGCACGGTAAATTATCAGAAACAACTGATAGTTGCAAACAATCATCTATCTTTGAGGCCTTTGAACGAGACGGTTGTTTTTCACTATTCTTTCACTATTCTGCTCCAATACTAAATAAGTAAGCTTATGCAACTTATAATATGTATATCGATTGTATATGGTATGAAGCTGAGAGGTCAGGAAAGTAAAAGGTACTGGCAATCTTATAATGATCGAAACTCTTTCGAAAGCGGTAATAACATGTTTGCAAAAATTAAGTTCTATGAATAATTCGGTACAAGAAAAAGAAATGTCATGTTACACCACGAAAAGATGTTGTACAGGGACTAGATTCTGGCCCATGTGCAAATTTATGTCCAATTTTTTACGTCCCCAAAATCTATGTCATCAATTTTTGCGTATCCATGCCTGCATTTTTTTACAGGCATAATCAAGTCATTAGCACAAAGTACAGAATCCTTTCAATGGACAACTTGACTGAGTTTCTTTTCTCTTTTTCGATCCACCATTTTTCAAATTGGTATCCAAAGTCATGGAGTTGCGAGTGCAGGACTGGTAGCGGTAAGGGTCTCGAGAAAAAGTGCAAAAAGTTATTTTTTTTCACTGAAGAAAGTGACTAACAAATGCCTTTAAAGTGACTGGTCGAAATCACTCATCACATGTTAATCGTAATGGAACATGGTGCTACTCCATTAGGAGAAATTGCTGTTGCAATTTTATGCTCTGAACGTGCACTACATTTCACCTAATTGAATTCTTCATCGATCCACAATATTTCATGGACATTGGGTATTCTATCAATCATCGCACATGCTTTGACTTGACGTTTTCAAACTGTTTTCAAAATTTCATGCGATGTAGGTCTGTAGTAAAGGAGCATGTGATTTTTTTGTTTTGTTTTTGTAAAAACATTTGTTTCACGGTTTTCACGTTAGAATAGCAGTCTTCAACTAGAATACATTCTCCGATCTCCTTGAAACAAGACACAGGTATTCAGATCCAAAATCGGTTCAACAGCAGCGTAACTTCGAAAATAAGGTTTCAAGATTATCGGTTGCAATGAAAAAAGTGGCAAAATTAACTATTTCTTGAGAAAAGTTGAAAAGATTAAATTGGTTGAGAAACAGTGCGACTAGCAATGAGAAAAGTTACTTGCTACTAGCCCTGCGATTGATTAGGGAAGATGCGTCGAATGCGCAAAATTATATTCATCGAGCACAAGTATGAAAGCTTAGAACTAATTTATACCAAAATTTCTAATTACCAGCAAATACTTTGGGATTTGTCCTAAATTTATTCAATGGCGCATTACAAATTGTACACACGTCGAAGACTATTGATTAGTTCAAAAAATAACAATAATACAGCTATATTCTAAATAAATACGACCAGCTATAATTCCGCCAAAACTATTCTTTTGACAAAACAATTGATTTGAACTTTTGACAAAGCCTGAAAAACCAATCTTCCGCTTTGTACACACAAACAAAAATAATTCCTTACATTTGTTCATTTTTCTAGGTATTATTCTTAGTTCTAATTATTCTCTAGATGCGAAATGCCTCATTGACACAACGGATCATAAAAACATCAATTTAGTCATAATCGCGGAGTCATTAATCGCTCAGAGCCATTTCCTTACAAGCTCTCCCTCTCTAATTAAATCCTCCCGAATTTTCCAATTCTTTATCAACTAAATTCGGACGAAACGCTTATTTACACTTTGGAATAAAAAATATCACCCTTAATGAAGCCTACTGATGATTCTACTGAAAAAATAATCAACTCTAACGCCAAGCGCTCAGTGGAGAGAACATAAAAAATAAAAAACAATAGTACAATTACAAGTTTATTTCGTGTTAGAAATAACTCTGCTCGACATACTATCCCGGCCTGCCGTTCAACCCAATCGATTCATACTCACGTAAGGTAATACTATGATTTTTTTTTTTCAATTATGGTACTCTACTTCGCATTGCTATCTATGAGGTACTCGCAGAAATGAATCTACGGAGTCCTAATCAGCAGTGATGAATGTACGGTCGAAGGCAAGTCCGTGAATTTCGAACAGATGATTTGATTTATTCCTCATGCGACCTCGGTCTCTTCTCTTTGATCAGAGGTTTCACAAACGGCGCTACCACCGCGTAGCCGATGAACAGTATGTGACCGCCCCAATAAACGGCCCCAAAAACTGGGAGGTATTTACCGTGCTTAAGTAATACGAATGGTATCAGCGAGTAACCCATGAATACCAGGGTGTAAATCTTCAAGACGACCCAGATAGCAGCTGCAGCTATTGGATTGCTCGTAAACGCCTGCCACTTAGTGTTAGAGTTAAGTACAGGTGCGAGCTGAAACATAAGTTGAGTATTAGTCGTTTTTTGCGTTACTCCATAATGGTAAATACTCACGTCTTTCTCCATATACATAATGATGAACTCAATGAAGAAGCATTGATAATATCCGCTGTGATAGCCGTGCCAGACTGCGAGGAATAATAAAGTTGCTGCTTGACTGTAAACTCTGGACCCCAAAAACTTCAATCTTTTGTAGACATACTCGGCACACCAATGATTGGTGTTTGTGTTGAAAGATTGAATGTAGTGGCCGAACTGAGTCGCGTTCTCGAACGTCAGGAGCTTCACATTCTCGCAACCGTCCCATTTCTGCGTCCCGTCTTTCTCCTTGCCGTTGTAAGTTATACCGAATGTGATACAGGCCTGAAAGAACAAACATTAGTTTATTTTGTTTACAGACTGGTTTCAGAGATAAGCTATCGAATCATTACCCCTTCGGTTATCAACCAGCAGCTGATGTACTTGTACAAATTCACCCGACCCCATACACCGAGTAGGAACCAGCGCTTGAAAAAGTTCAAGTTCGCAAATTCTGGGGCTACTATGAAGTCGTCGGAGACATACATGGAACCAAGTTGGAAAACTATGATATATCCTATCCCAACCACAGCTCTTAATAGCCCTGGAATAACGCACGGCGGTAAGTCGCTAGTGTCGTCCTGGAACAAGTAAAAAGGATGAGTTGGTAGGCAGGCATTTCAGTGAGGTAGGAATTAGGAAGACAACTGATTACAAATATCGTACCGGATTTCTCAACTCTCCCTTGACGTACTTGAGATATCGCTTCATGCTAAATTGTGGACCGACCAAAAATGATGCAGGGAAATATGTAAACGCTGCCATTTCCAAAAACGAGGGTAACTCTCTCAATGCGGTTTCCTTCTGCGAAGCTGACAGCTGTTCCTGATATGGGGATTGTACAACAGATTAGCAATGTGTAAGTAAAATGGACTCAGGTTTATAATTACCTCTTTTTTCTTGCCGTCGCACAAGTCGAAGGCTAAACCGATCAACTTGAGGGTCAACACACAGTGAGGCATCGTCCACTTGATGTCATAATCTTCAGTGCTCGTCGCATAGTACCCTGAAAAAAAGAAGACGTATAGAGTACAATTTGGAAGATTGAAAGTCTGAATCAATCCTGTATAATTCTGTGTCCACTGAATTAATCCTGCATAAGCGCCACCTGATAATTACATAAATATAGATATTATATATTGTATTGTTCCTGACATCGGTAGAGATTTTATTACTGATATCCCTAAGGAAATTGCCGTCGACTTAAAATTTGGTAGGTAAAATTGTAAACAAGTGACTATGTCTTCATTTTGAATTGTACAAAGTACTTCCCACCATTCTTATATACATCGGTTGTCTGCGAAACTTGCTAAATTTTGGATGTGTTGTAGTTTATCCCACCTCTGATTTACCCAGTAGTTTTTGAATTCGTACTGAAATCCTACATTTTCGTAATACAGGAAACTAAAACAGAGCTCTACAGTGATGCCGGAGTAAAAAGTGTTGTGTTACGTAACACTTGAACAGCACACTTATTTTACACTATGTCAAATACAATGACATATATTTCAAGGATCCTTTAACATAGTATTTCCCGTTCGGCATTATCATTGTGCGATATCAATTTATGTCTATAATTCATAGAAACTATAATTCTACATAATGCCGATTTGCATATTGGTGCGGGGTGGTCCTTTACATTCGGGAATAAATTCGGCTGAATAATTGTTGGAAATGACTTGTATATTTTCTAATGACATGGCATGAATATCGTTTTACTAATTCTGAATGTTTTACGTATCGAGGCAGAGAGAAAAAGAATTGATATTGTCAGCAAATAATAGTAACAATAAGTAAGGTCTAAAGTACGATGTATACAAAATTTAAGCATCAGGAATTTTCCAGTGTTGAAAACAGCCCCATACTCACCTCCCAGAAGGTAAATCATGTTGAATGCGAATGTGATGATTAAGGAGAGGTCAGTACCACCGATTAACCGAAGGGTCAAGTAGGTGAAACACAACGCAAAAGCGGAGTGTAGGATATCCCAATCTAGAAAAAAAAATTCTATGTTATGCCAAGAACATATGACAGTGATAAACAAGTCATGTAATTACACAAATACAGAGGATAAAGTGAACAGTTGTAATAGAGTACGTCATATCGGAGGAGACACTGTGACGCTTATCTTATCTGTACCCACAGATGAAAAGCTGCCTTTGATAGTATTCTCAAAGTCAGCGATAAGCCAGACAAGTCCAAGCTGCAGAAATGCATCGATAATGAGACATTGTCAAAAATGTTGATCACTGTTTTATCAAATTGTCAAATATTTAGATCACTTTTGGTGATTAATTGGTATCTCAGCGATGATTCAATCAAGGTATTAAACCAGTATTGGTTCCTCGTATCACTCACCATAGTTCCAATATCCAATACTGAGCCCCGAGACAACGAAGAATAGATGTTGTAGGGTTTGTTCCTTTCCATAGAGGGTATATCTGTGAAAGAGTGCGAGAGGAAATCCTGGAAAATAAAAACCGACGAATTATGCTACATACTGCGATTCTACGAGGCATGTGAACTTTCGACAATAGGCAGGTAGCATTCTTGAAACCGATTATTTCTGTGATAACTCCGACAGAACTGTGGTATCAAGTGTCAGGGTGATTGTATCGGAATTAGGTTATGACCGACTTTTCTGTTTCACCTAAGCGCCTCCTAATTTAGATATGTTTAACCAATTCGCTAATTTGAAGCAGATTAATTACCTATGAAAATAGATGCCAGAAGTCGAACAGCGGCCTCAGGTACTCCCAGAGCTGTCGCTATTCTCAGTAGCCCGCCAGGGCTAACCACATCCGCGGCCATGTTTGACATACTGCGGAGCGCAGAAGACTGAAGACTGAAAACTTGAATCGGTGAAGCTCACGAATCACGATTTGTTCATCGTAATCTTGTCTACCGAAGCGCCCCTAGCAGAGTTCACGAAACATTCGGTTGCCATGGTAACTGTATATACGGTATATTCAGCTGTGCTTTCAGTTAGTAGTTCTAAACGCCGCCGGCAGCGCAACGAGCGGCGAGCTCGTATTTTACTGAGAAAACACAAGTGAACAAATGAACAAACGAACTGATTACTGAACCGCAGCTTTTTTTATGTCAGTGCGCCATAGCCCGAAGGCACCGTGATTTGGGTGCAGCACGCGGGAAATTCGAACCTTGGATACGAGTCGAGAGCTGATTGGGCAGGAATGTGGCGCGCTTCTGACTCTATCGTTCGATAAAAAAAACTTCGAGGGTTGTAGTCAGTGGGAAACTGCATTGCGCATCGTATTACATTCAGCTCGGGAAATTATTAATGCAAAAATAGAACGGCACTCCGATGTTTCGTTCTACATAATAACGACTTGATCAATATCACGAATGAATGTGAGTGAATAAAGTGGTTTACACGGACTAATTGTACTTGTTATTTTGAATTACTCAATTATGGAACGACCACGTAATACAAATAATTATGTGCACAAAAAATGTCAAGTTTTCATTTTCAGAAATATTTATACTGTTGTAATCAATGGGAAAATATTGACGTGCTGTAGTATGGGAGATAAACTGAAATGATACTTTCGATCCAGTTTTCACTGACATAATATGATGCTTTGAAAATTCTTCCTGTGAATCCAGAAAACCGAAATCAATCACTGATTTTCAGAAACATTTGTCACACTGCTCAGCTGATGTACCTACCTAATTAGCCATGCAACTTTGTAGTTTGGTGTGCCTAGCTATAATTCTTGGCGCGGCAACCAACATGCATCAAGTTACATAATACTTTATACATAGTGAAAGCCTGCAGTCGTTCGATCATATCGAAAGATAACATTGTCATAGTAGTATTGTGCTATTGGCGAACATGTGACATTGTGATATTGCTGGAATTTGTATAAATTGTATTAAAAATTTCAACCAGTGCTGAGAATTCCTATAATAATGAAGTATACAACTGTGATAATTACGAGAAAGTACGCAAATATGAATAGATAATTCAGTTTACCTTCACGAATATATCCAATAATGACACGGGGTGATGTACCAAAACTTTGTTGTCAATAAACAAGGACGAAGGATCGGGATATCCACTTGATGATTTAAACAGCTAGATCACTTGAGTCACGTTATAAAATTATTGTTATGCAAACCTGTTAGTCAACTACGCAGTTACGAAGTTATGCACCGGAAAATCGAGCAATCATCAGTACATCTCCATTTGTATGAGAAAATACTGTAACTGCAGAATAATTCAAATGCCCCCCAATGGCGGTTTAGGAAAATAATCATTAGTACACACAGCTTTTCTTTTTTAACTGTAATTTTATTGCGATTATCTTGTAGTATTGCAGAATCCATGCTAGTCTGAAACGCTCTGATAATTTATTTGCAATTCCTATTAGACAATTCCTTTCATTTTATCTTTCAGCACAATGTGCTATAAGCTGCTCGCATTTCTTATCTATCGTAGCTAAGTTTGCACACGCTACGTCATTGATACTGTTCTTCGAATCGATGTGAGGTATATATATATTTTAGCTGTCTATGCGAGCTGTTTATATTTGATAATGTATTAAACTGATGCAGATTATCATTATCAACTTTAACGTTGACATTCTGTAGATTATAAATTCAACAATACCGTATACATAGTAACGTGATCACGTTACACTCCTGGAGAGTCTATAAGGAATCAATGGCAAGGTCTTGATATTATTCACCTACATAATTGAGGACAAACTTTCTAAATTAAATACTGTTGTCTCGAGTAGATTACAGGAATAAAAATGTGATATCTAGATCTTGGGAATCTGTTTGATAATCGCGAGATTGACAGCATTCTTGTTCGCCTGGATGAGTCGCTGAGCTTGAGCGCGTGCTTCACTTTGGCTGATCTTTCCATCTTCTGTTTGCTGCCGCACAGACACTGCGTGTGAAAAATAGAAAAAATGTTAGAACCTCACATACTCGTGGTATTACGTTCAATATCGAAAAAAATATCAATTCCCGTCGTATAGTTTCTGACACTGTCAAATCTGAGCTAGTATGGAGCTACGAATAATTATCCTTCCCCCTCCCATTTTTCCGCTCTTTTCTCTACTTTAGATATGATATGTCAAACCATAATTATATACACTATTCGGAAAAAAAATCTCAGTACGATGTTGAATCTTACTTGCGGCTTTCAGAAGATCAGATGGTTCCGGCGCACCAGGGATCCGTATGTTGGTGTTTGAATTTGAGGAACTGTGTACAGAACATTAGAATATATTCGTGACTTATTCACCTTCGCTAATGCGAGGAATGAAAACCACTAGCTTAGTCTGGAATTCAGAAAACAAAAGTTACACCAAATTCTACCTCATTTTACTGACGATCTGCACAGGGAAATCGAAAACTCAGGGTAATGACAATTCGTCGTGATGCAAGGAACTGTGCAGTAACCAAACTGCCAGCTTATAAAGGCTCTTAATCTCTATACATGCATCGCAATACTGGAATGACTAATGTCAGTTATAGTATGTGCTCCAGCCCTCGTTTTCTGATTGGATATAAGAGCATGATTCAATCTCTTGTCTGTATGAGTCCCACTTGCCGATATCCATGCGACACAAGCACCACCACACAACGGCCACTTTATAGATATGCTACTGCGTGGCGGGGATTTTTTCGACCGTTTCGTAGAATCAACACCGAGTCCGGGAATTCCCCTTACTCTGTCATTGTGAGAGTAAAGTTCCCAATCATATCAGTGCCAATCATACACAGCTACAAATCGTGTCGTAGATTCTTTTGTCTGTGCACTCGAAGTTAATCGCAATCACGACCACTCCCATTTTATGATCGTCAATTTTATTAATAACTGTTGACAGATTTTGATAAAGTCACGTGACGTAACGCTTACTGACGATTTTTCTTCCTAAAGTAAAACGTAGAAGCTCCGCAACCGATGTTGACCAGAATTTCTGCTGAATCTTTACAGTCAACCACCGACGATGAGGAAAACCGTTTGGATCATCTCAGCTTACAGGCATCTTTGTCGAGGATCAATTTTAGACCCAAAAATAACCTCATTCCACCTGAAGATATTGCTGCTGTTGCTTTGTCCCGGTTAGTTAGTTACCCCCTGCGTTGATCATGCATGGAAAAAGAACTTTTAAACTCGTTATGGTTGTGAGAGTTTGAATTCTCTAATTTTATTCAAACGTTCATGTCACAATTGAATTCGACACTGATGTTTTTATCGTAACTTATTTCACGTTTAAGAATCTTTAACGAAGATCGTCTACCTCCAAACTCATCCGCGATCAAAGATATCTCTGTACAATGGTCAAATATTGATTCAGATTCTTCGGTACAGACGAATATAACTTGTATTTTTATACGACCTGCAGGCTTTTCAACGAGGCGCCAGAGCCTGCGGCAGGACGAATTCACCCAAAGACACCAATCATACGATCACCTGCAGCTGGTCATCAAGTAAACACTACAACACTATAACTGCAGGAACACAAATCAAACAAAAGTTAAATCTAACAGACATTTTTGAAAGTCGTATTATGATAAGTGGCCTCTGAGTATATTTTTCAATCAGGGAACTGCAAGTTTGATGTCCCTAGCTGACTCATAGTCGGGATCGTTTCAGAGTGTAGCATCCACGGGTCATGGGATTCAAAAATGCAGACATAAGTCGCCCTCGAGTCGAACTCATGCAATACACCCGCCATTATCAATAGACGTAATTTCCAAGTGGATGCCATCCGATTCAGTTCGGAAAACAAAATCTACAGCACTTCCTGCAAGTACGTTCAATAATCGACGGACAACTGTATTTCTATTATACTCATAAGGGGGCGTCCATTAATCACGTGAGGCTTCAGGCAGGGGGGGGGGG
>JAFFZH010014665.1:0-33768 GCA_018420115.1 Euura saliciscinereae
AACCTGTTGGAAGTGTTGTCAACGCGTTGGGGGTGCGTTGGAAACCTGTTGAAAATATTGTGAGCGCGTTGGCGTTGCGTTGACAAGGTGTGCAAAACGTTGTTATCACGTTGGAGGTGCATAGGAAACCTGTTGGAAATATTGTAGGCGCGTTGGAGGTGCGTTGAGAAGATGTTGGAAGCGTTTTTATAATGTTGGAGGTGCGTTGGAAACTTGTTAAAAATAGTAAGCGCGTTGGAGGTGCGTTGGAATTAGTATATTACACACCTAGGGAGGGAAAGTAGGCTCTTCCAAACTGCATGTGAAATTGACACCCGAGCCGAAGGCGAGGGTGGCAAGAACGCAGTTTGGGATGGCCTTTTTCACTCCCGTGGGTAGTATACTATTTTTCACCACCCCCTGCATCGGAAAGTACGAATTCCCGTTCACGCAACGGCCCGAAAGTCGTACTTTCCGTGCAGGTGTGTCGCGAAAACCTACTGAACGTGTTGCAGATGCGTTGGAGTCGCCTTAGAAACAAGTTGGAAGTATTGGAAGCGCGTTGGGGGTGCGTTGCAATCGCGGTAGACGGCATTCCGTTGCGTTCGCAACGCATTGAAGACCTGTTGTATCCCGAACAAAAATGATCATATTCGATTACATTAGAATGCAATAGAAAATCTGAATTTCGTTTTCATTCAATTAGATCTGATCAGTAATCCATCTGACCAGAGCTGATCATATCCGGCGAGATCTGATAAGATCCGATCGAATAGGACAAATTCCGGGCCCGATTGTATCCATACCTGATCACATCCAATCAGATATGATCAGACATGTAGCTTCCCAAATTATTGTCGAAAAATATGATATGCTTTGAACGATGTATTGCATGTTCACTATTGACATTACACATTATATGACCTATATGTATATATATTTTGTACATGGATTTTTGTACATATTCAGTAAGAATTCACGCCTGTGCACCCAAAATCGAGTGCACTGTGCCATTTCGATGACAGCATAAAATAATCCAAATATCAAGGAAAACATCTATTTCGACATCTATATACAGGTTTTTCAGGACGTGAAACGTAGTTTTTCTATGACCTATTGACATTTTTCCTGTTTCGAGAGTATATTTAGACAAAGTATAGACTCTGAAATTTTCCAGAAAATATGTACTTGACGAATACAATTTTTCATACTGTAAAATGGTTTATGTAACGCGAGTATGATTCACGCGTTTTTCGATGGTAGTTTTTGGTTTGTAAAGTATCCTTTTCAGCGACGGTCGGGTGAGTCTGCGAGTGCGCGTGTGCGAAGTACTTGGAGGAGTACGTACGAGAGTACGTACTGGGTCACTTTTAACTCCTAGGCGTTAAAAGTAACTTGATTTGTACACCTCTTGACTCCAAGCATGCGCATTCGCAGTCAAGTGTCCGATTATTCGCCATTTCCACCTAACCTCAAAACGCGTAGATCATACTCTTGTTCTGTAAAGTATCGTGTCTTATTGTTAGTTACACAGTGCGTGAACTGCGACTTTACGCACACTTAATCGGACTTTACCCGCGTTTGTGATATAACATTTTGTTCGATACATGTGCGAAAGTTGTTTCTCAAAAACAAACCTGTTCAAAAAAATTTCTCGCCACGTTATTTTTTGAGAGAGAGCCCTAATTTTTCTAAATACACGTGAATTTTTAAAGAATTTTGTCACTATTTCGAAATTTCCGTTTTCGAAAATTTGCATATTTTGAAAAATGGAAAAAAAATCTGAATTTTGGATACGTGTTTGTAAAAACGATGTAGATTACAATTCCAAAGTTTCCGGAGCGTGGAACAAATAGTTTCGTAAATACAGCCTTTACAAATTTTCGAGAACGGAAATTTCAAAATAATGACAAAGTTCTTAGAAAATGCATGTGTGTTCAGAAAAATTAGGGCATTTATTTGACAATGAGATGAAAAAAAATAACGTTACCTGAGAATTTGTTAAACAATGTTTTGTTTAAACAATTTATTGATCAATTTTTGGCATTATTATTATTCAAAATGAATACTCTTATCATCTTTATCACAGTTGTTTTTTTTTCGATTTTTATTTTATCATAAAGTACTCAATTTGCCGACGAGAATCATTTTTGGTTGAGATTGTACGGCCAATACATCCTTCACGTGGTTGTAATTGGTCATATATTAGTGAGTTTAATCACCTGCTAAAAATGTAGATAGAACACAGATAGATACGGATAGATGCAGTGCAAAAAACCGTATAGAACAGATAGAACTTCTATCTGTTTCTATCTGTTAACTATACGGTTTCTTGCATCCTGCTATCCGTATCTATCTGTTTCTATCTGTGTTCTACTACATTTTTAACAGGATATGATATTTGAAATTATGTTTACGGTCAAGATTGAAAAATCTATGACAAACCTAGGTTTTCAGCTGGTGGCCAGCCTGTAATGAATTATACTTAGTTTTCTGAAATTTAAATTTACAATAAGCTTAGAAATTAGTATGAAAATGTTTCACATTTCTAGGTCCAGCGGTTCGGACTAGGCGTTGAAAAGTCACTCAGGATAAAATCTCTTCTTTTAAATATTCGGAATAGTCATTCATAATTGTATACAATAAGATGTAAAACCAAACCCCCACGAGAAGTAGAGAAAGGCCGCAGGTGAAACGTTCGTCATTGCGGAGGAATCTTGTACTATAAAAGGTCAGATCCTCAAAAGCATGCGTCAATTCTCTCCGTCAAACCTCGCAGATAACCTCTGCGGAGAGCTTCGAAGGGGCCCGCTCGAGGTTCCTCGCCTCTTATATTCATGCAAAAGGTAGAAAAAATCATAGTCTAATGCCACACTAGCATGATCCAAGAAATTAGAAATACTTTTGAAGATCTGACCTCTTATACTTCAAACATTACCCCCATAAGAAGTGTTTTCGACCAAGTTTTACTAGGGTCTGCCCGACCGGAGGCTCTACTGATTCTGTCTAGAGAACACAGGATAATAGAACCGTTACATTTCGAGCTACACAGATCATATCGGTTTCTGGAATGAAAAAGAGTCGTATCGAAAGTAAAGTACCCAGCCTACGAATTATCTCCCGACTTCGTTGCAGTAATATCAGGAACATTGTCCTCGCTAGGCAGATCGGCTAGTCCCCTTTTTTGGTCTTGACTTGCACTGGAATAAAAATAACAAATCTGTTGTAGTATGTGTTTACGCTTCGTGAGAAATCAAATTTCCAATTCATATAAACATACTCTGATCAAAGTCTATGCATCCTTGTGCGAGCTCGCCGGTTACTGACGGACTCAAATATCCTCTTCCGCCTGTAAAATATATATAGACGCCGTAAAGGTGTATTACAGCTGAAATCATCACACACATCCCGTAGAAGGAACATTCATGACTAGGTGTGCATTCAAGTGCAAACGATCAAAGTGATTGACAAGAGCGAAGTTATCATATTTGTAAATGATTACATCGCTGTTTTAGAATCGGCGTGCAGTCAAAAATTCGCTACGCCTACATTCATCTTTTTGTTTCATACTCACGAGTAAATTCCGGGAAGATAGGCGCCGGTCGAATAAATATTTCATGCGAATCATGCTATACACAGCGAGAGAGTGGAAAAGGTTAGCGATAGGTTGCGGTTATAGGTTAGGTAGTTCGTTTTAGGATTCCACGGCATAGCAATATACTTTGATACGATATTTGAGTAAATAACGTGTGCATATTATTGACGAATACTTTCCTGTTCGGCAGGCTCGAATTTATTAGTCCAAATAGTGGATACACTAAGGAAAATCGTTCAATCCAGACGCCGGGTGGCATACGCGTTACAACACTTGACACTTCAAGACAATATGGCGGCGCCTCAGCGCCTCATGACGTTACGCAGTCACTACTGCCGTCCGAATTCCGTCGTTACCCGCATTCGCGATTGTAGACTTATCTTCGGGGTCTGGTTTCCAAAAGAGTTTTACTATAATAAATTGAAATGTATTGGCATATTCACGAAACTATAGAGAAAACTGGATTTCCGAAGGAACTATTTCAATACTCTGGGATCACTGACTTTTATACGAGACCCGTGTCCGAGATATGATTGTGTACTCGGCGAAAAGTCGTTCTTGCAGTACAATCATATAAGATTCCATACAGTTTTACCCTGACTTCGTCTCGATCAAATTGGATTTATCGATTTTATCAATTGAACCTTCACCTAACGCGCCGAAATTTGTGCTTCAACGCGCTTCCAACGCCGGACCAACGCACCCTTCAGTATTGTTGGTCCAACTAGTTTCCAACGCTCACCCAACGCGCCAATAATTGAGCTCTAACGCATTTTCAACGCCGGACCAACGCACCCTTCAATATTGTTGGTCCAACTAGTTTCCAACGCTCACCCAACGCGCCAATAATTGAGCTCCAACGCATTTTCAACGCCCGACCAACGCACCGTTCAGTATTGTTGGTCCAACTAGTTTCCAACGCTCACCCAACGCGCGAATAATTGAGCTTCAACGCATTTTCAACGCCGGACCAACGCACCCTTCAGTATTGTTGGTCCAACTAGTTTCCAACACTCACTCAACGCGCCAATAGTTGCATCCCAACGCGCCTCCAACGACAGGTCAACGTAACCTTTCGGATTGATAACCCAACGACGTTTCAACGCTCGTCCAACTCGACGATAGTTGAACCCCAACGCGCCTCCAACGATAGTACAATGGTCCAACACAATTCCAACGACCCCAACATTTCCCCAATATAACTACAACGGTATTCCAACTACCTCAACAAGTCTCCAACGAAAATTTCGTTGGACGGGCCCATCAGGGTATATATATATTTTTTTGTTTTTACTCGTATTAACGATTCCTTATTCTATGATAATAGTGCGTATTTTTAGGCACGATCGTAGAAAACGGAGTGCCTTATACATTCGCCATCGCAAAAAACGTCGGATCGAGTAACAATTCTGGAATCATGTAGGGAGCACGTTTTGGCACCCGGGTAGTCGTTTTCGAGCATTTTCAAGAGTGGTGTATGTGACCCCCCCATTTCTTGTAAACCCGCTATCATCCAAACCGCTGAACCGATTCTGATGAAATTTGCAGGCGATACTTCTTTTACCCTGAAGATGTCAGAATTTCGTTGTGTACCCGATCCGACTTCCGGTTCAGAAATGGCGTTTGCTAACTTTGTCAATTTTGAAGATACAGCAGCGAGCTTTGGAATACAGCCTCGTGATCACGAATAAAAATTTTGAGAATTTTTGAGGATTTTTCCGGCACCTGCGTCTCAGTGTCAAATCGTTGAGGTTGCTTGTAATCACGCTATCAGCCAGACCGCTGAACCGATTTTGATGAAATTGGCAGAGGATACTCTTTTTACCCCGAAGATGTGCAAATTTCATTGTAGACTCGATCCGACTTGCGGTTCAAAAACCGCGGTCGCTAGCTTCGTCAATTTTGAAGTGACGAGAGCGGTCCTTGGAATACGGTCTACTGGCTTCGAATAAAAATTTTGAAATTCTTGGGGGATTTTGAACCCTATTACAAAACAACCTAGCACTGTACGATCGTGCCTTACGCAAAAAAGCGATCGCTTTTTGGCTAAAATGGGCTAGTTTCTTTTCATTAGTTATGCAGTTAATCAATGTTTTATTTAATTCATTTCCGGAATTGACATCGACATAAAAATTGAATCTACGTAGGGTAGGTGTCCCAATTACGGAGCCCTTAGCGACGTCCATCGCCGTTTCTTAGTAAATACTACTCCCTCATCTTTCATTTTGACATTTCAGAGTTTGAGATTGACGAATGAATGTATTTTAAATAATAACACATTTTTTTTTCACTCGATGAATACGAAAATTAATAAAAACTAAACATTAATATAAAACTATGCGCGTATCCCAATTACGGTGCCTTCGAAAATATCTCTGAACCGAATACGGTGCCCCAATTACGGACAGTGTCCCAAATACGGAGCCCCGATTACGGGCGCAAGTTCTGCGGTAAATGAGCAGGTTAACTTCACTTTACGTGTTATATTCTTTCCCGGAAATATCATAGAAGACGTTTCCCGTATTTACGAACGATTTGTATCGAAAAGAGTGACGTACTTGGGAATTCCAAAACATTCGAATACACCTAACCTCCTGTTCTGTTCGAAATTTTTGTATACCGACTGTCCGTAATTGGGTCTAGAAGCCAAAATGCTGTCCCAATTACGGCACTCCGTAATAGGGACAAGCGTTCAAACTCTTGTACCAATTGCGGGCCCCACTATTATTATCAGAAAAAATTGTTAAATTGTGCATTTTTCCGTTTAGGTGTTGAATATTATAGTCAAGATGTCATATCAGATAAGTTTTATTGAGTTATGAGTGATAATATTGTATTTATCGCCATTTGAAAAAAGGTGATTTCTTAGCACTTTGGTTAAGGCAGCTAAGATAATTTCGATCGATGTGTGAGTCCGAAATCGAAATTAAATGTTCAATGGATTATTTGAAGCTTCAACATGCGAGGCTACTTGTTTCGTCAAGTTTATAAATCAAGCTTTACGACAAAAATTCACACATGCTGATATCTGGTAGTGCTATTTCTTAAATTAAAGAAAACACAGAGAGGGCACCGTATATAATTGGGACACCCTCCGTAATTGGGTCACCTACCCTAGATCTCATTAGATCTAAACGATTTTTTTTCCAGGAACGATGGTGTACGACAGTAATTTCGTGCACAATAATACTGCGTAAAACGAAAACCGGTGTATATGGGGCTGTCCACGTCAATTCACCTAGCCTCCAGATCGTAACATTTTTTATTTCCTTCGGGATTTTTTATGTCGTTGTCCTTGCTCTAAAACATTTTTCTGAATTTTTTCAGATTTTTCGGAGGAACCCTTTCCGAGTTATCATTTTTTTTCGACCTGAAAAAAGCATCATTCAAAAATCACAAAAATCAACAGTCTCCCGCTCGGGAGAATGTGGGCCGAATTTTTCTTATATTTTTTTACCCGATCAATCTTTTTTTTTTGTTAAAAATACACTAAAACCACGACTTTTATTCACCCATGGATATCAATACTACTTTCGAACTCGAAGAATGAAAATAAAATTAAATCGAACTGGTCGGTTACAAGGAATAATAATTCAATCGAATATTCACTATGCCAAAAATAAGATGTGTTAAGAATGCCGTCGGCCCGAGTACACTCTGATTCAAATAATTTTTCCACATTTTATTCTTGTAACATTGAATATTTGATCGAATTAATATTCCTTGTAACCGACCAGTTGAATTCTTAATCCTCACTGTGATCCTGGGTCACTATACACCATGATCACTCAGATTACGGATAGTAAATTATGTATAATTAATGAGGGTCACTATACACCATGATCACTCAGATTACGGATAGTAAATTATGTATAATTAATGATTATTGATCATCTACCGTTTGTTTCAGTCTGACATAGTGCACCAGAGTGTGTACGAATTGGTGCACAGTGAGGACCGCGAAGAGCTTCAGAGACAGTTGATGTGGAACTCCTTCCTACCCGCTGATAGCGCTGGTCTTCCGCTCAATGACGCCCTGGCGCCTCAGCATGGGCACCTCCTCGAACGGAGTTTTACCGTGCGCTTCCGCTGTCTCCTAGATAATACCTCCGGCTTCCTGGTGAGCCATTCGTGTTCTGTAATGATTAGCCCTTAAACGTTCGTTTATTGCAACGGAATTCGAGATGAGTATTTGCGGAAATCCACATAATTTTCCCGAGTTTAACTGGACACCCCGTATATACGTCCTACTGTATATATGCAGCGGTCTTCTCCACGCTTTAAAGTATGAAGTGCCCGCGGCGAATACAAAACAGTAATTAATAATTTCACTGTCATAAAAGAAGAGTCCTCTGTCTCCTGGGACCCCGCGCATGTGCCTTAACGTATAGGTAATTGCTTTTTCCCTACCCGGTGCAGTTTCTTCACTCTCCAGCAGTAAACTATGCGACCAACTAAGATTTCGACTAACTGCAGCTTTTACCATATTCGTAAGGGCTCACACGTCATATTTGAATACATGTATGCGTAGACTGGTTGACTGATGCGTATGGCAGACGAAAAGTAGTTTGTGGAGTGACTAAAATATCGTACCTTTATCCTCAACTATCATGATCACATTCCCAATAATTTCTGTCGTCGGTTAACATTGACCCAAATACGAGGGTTAACGATTTTTTTCAATTACGTCTACCACTGGAGCAATGTAGTTGACAGTTGTAGTGAAAATTCATACTGAAATTTGTAAAATCACAGAGAAACCACGGAGAATTATAGACTTAACGTTATTGTAATCCCTGAACTGTGAGATTAGCCGTAATCAAATTTGGAAATTGTTCGATAAACTTCCATTATCAAAGAAGAGTTCTTAATAACCTGATATGTTACTGACAACACAGATAGCACAACGAGGCTAGATGTTGTCTTTTAGTCCGCGTAAAGACGACGACTGCGACTGGGACGACCCTTAGATGTCTAGAGATGACTTTTATTATTATAGACAACATTTTATAGTATGATCGACTTTTGTGCTGTCTGGGGAATTTCCAGAATCTCGAGAAAATTTACGAGAAATCGTTGACATCTGATTTTAAATCTTTGACAGTCTAAAATATCACAGGTATATCGTTGGGAGCATGTAATTGAGGGGGTCGGATAAATCTCAGATCAGTCCTATGAAGTAATGATGTCAGGAGTTACTGATTCTTCTTCACGTACTATTTTCATCGAAGATTAACCTTGCAAAGCCTCAAAATTTTGAGACTACATCCTCGTGATTTTTGACAATATCGAGAATCACATGCGTATGCGTATGATTGCTCGGGATAGTCTATTGAACATATAAGACAATCAACAGACCTGTATAGCGAGAACCGTGGGTCGACATACGATTTTAAGGTACGAAAATAAAGAAATAAAAGTTTTTGGTTTGAGATTCATCGTGGATTTTTTATGTTGTAGTTCTAGCTCTGAAACACTGCTGTGATTCTTGGGGGATTTTTTTTACCAATCTTTTTGGAGTTGTGAATGTTTTTAAACTCAATACTTCGACCGTTTTGTAAAATCTGGAACAATTCATGGAGATTCTCTTGATGATGCAGAACAACCGCTCACTTCCAAAAATGTGGGCAGGATTTTCGTCCTATTTGTTATAAATCATTTAATAACTTTGTCCATCAAACTATTCACGTTAGAGGTGGTTGGTGGAGAGTTTCGACGAAAAAATGATTGAATTATTCATTTAAAATAGAAGGAAAATTCTGCCCACATTTTTGCAAGTGGAAGGTTTTTCTACAACCTCAACAGAATTTTCGTGTTTTTTTTTCAGATTTTAGAAAACGGTCCAAATATTGGGTTTAAAAAACATTCACAACTCCAAAAAATTTAGTAAAAAAATCCCCCCAAAATCCGCCAGAACTACGGATTACAAAATCAGCCACGAAAATCTCGAATCAAAAACTATTTTCGACTCTCTGAGTAGTGCCACACGCTGCACAGTGGTCCGAAATCCCGAAAAAGCGGACATCATTCGGAATTCCGGTGAAAGTCGGTACTCGGGGGTTTTTGGGGTCGCTGAATACGAATCCGAAGTCAGAATTTCCAAAAACAAAATGGCGGATAAAAAACTGTAAAAAATGTCTTCAAAAACCTGTTGGATTCGGGTGAAAGTCTGTACTCGGGGGTTTTCGGGGTCGCTGAATACGAATCCGAAGTCAGAATTTCCAAAAACAAAATGGCGGATCAGAAACGGTAAAAAATTTCTTCAAAAACCTGTTGGATTCGGGTGAAAGTCTGTACTCGGGGGGTTTTCGGGGACCCTGAATACGAATCCGAAACTGAAATTTCGGAAAACAAAATGGCGGACTCAATATGGACGGGTACTTTTTGGAGAGGCGATTAGATTTGCACGGGATACATTTTGAGGAGTCTTCAAGGCTGCTGATCATAAATAAACATAGAGTCTAATTTTGAAAATCATGATTGCAAATAAATTGAATAGGTAGAACATTTTTCGGACACTCGACATGTGAAGGTTTGGGAAGAAGAAGTTTGGGATAGAATAATTAATTTCTATTATAATGATACTGAACATTTATTTAGATATAATTTTACGAGGTCTACTTCTACTAATGCAACTACTACTATACAACGTCTTACTCGCTATCAAACGCATGCGGTGGAAAAATACCGGAACGTTGAGCCAGGTGCCGAATTTTTCGGAGAATCTGTTGTCTGTCCTGTTAGCTTAATTGTGCCGCCTTTTTCTGAATTCGGATACTAATGTTTTCAGGGCATCTTTTTGATTTGGCGGCAAAGTGTATGGATGCTCCTGTTTTTTTGCAACCTGTTCTTCAATAATTTCAGTGAGCGCATGGATGTTCCCATTTAAGATCGGTTTCACGAATTCAAAACTTTCTTTTCTCGTGAAAGAAACTTCTTTGGTATTATCCTGAGGATCCTTAAGAATTGAAAAATATAATTATTTAACATGATTCTTTCTACCGATTTCCTGTAAACCACATTATGGACGCAAAAAGTACGAAAAACTGCCGAAAGTGCACACATCTTCTCATAAAAATAATCATAAAAGCCAAAGGGGCAACTATGGGCAGCTCGTTTTTGGATATGTTTTGGAGAAATGTCTAAGCAACAATGTCCATTTGGATTCAGAGCCCCACCCGACCCGACTTTTGCCTCATTGCTTTTTTTAACACGAATTTTTAGAACGTGGTCACGGAAAACACCACCACCGTTATTATTGATTAACTATCTCATATATTTTTATTAATATTTCCACGCAGGATATTCAAATTGTACTTACTTTCCAGAGAAGAATCCATTTTGTTTGATGCAAATCCGTTAACTTTTCGCGGCTGTAGACGCTTCTAAACTTTGATGTTATTTCGCCACGCGACGAGCAAACAATGCGGCAGGCCCGACGCTCACGAATGAAATGCATTCCTGAGCCAGGTAGAGACGCACCCCTTTTCTTAAGGGTCGTAATACGTAGTAGGGGTACCTGTTGTAAATATGATTATTAGATATGGATAACACACATAAATAAGGTGACACAATTCAAAATGAATGAACTACGAGAGACATTTTATTAACAACTGAACTGATATTATATAAACAGAATAAATGAATATGTTGAATTTCCAACACACCCCCTTCAAGATATTATTCTCTAGTTCTGTCACATTAGACATTTTTAGATAATTCTCCGTTTCATACTTGTGTTAGATCTCTGATTCTAAGATCAGTACTAAATTTCTTATGTTTTACCACATTAAGACTTTTGGTCAAAATATCAGCTGGCATATCCTCCGTTGGCATATAATCTAGCTCTATTTGTGTGTATAGAGTAACAGCATCACGTACAAAATGATATCGTATATCAATATGTTTCGTACGAGAATGGAAAACAGGATTTGAAACTAATACCTGTTCTTATCGACATTCTTCCTTTTATAGAGTAATCCATGGTTGATAGTTCCCTTCAGATATCGAAGTACTCGTTTTGCTGCCACCCAATGTCCTTTTCCATAATTAGTATTGTATTGACTCAACGTACTCACGGTAAAGGCAATATCGGGTCGAGTAAATGTTGCAAGATACATTAATGCTCCAACTAGATTTTGGTATGGACATTTTTTCATCTCTTCTTCTTCTTCTTCTTCTTCTTCATTCTTTGGACACATTTCTTTCGACAATTTTTCACTTGTAGCTAGAGGTGTTGCGGCAGTTTTGCAGTCTTCCATTTTAAAACGTTTCAAGATGTCTTCAATGTATTTTCGTTGACTCATTCGCATTGTGTTTTCTGTCTGCTTAAATTCCACCCCCAAACAGTAGTGAATCAGTCCTAGATCTTTCATCTTGAATGATTTTGATAAATCTTCTTTCAGGTTCTTCAAAGTCTTCTTACAGTTTGAAGCTATAATTATGTCGTCGACATAAATTGCAAAAAGTGTAATCATACTCTTCTTTTTGGCGAAGTAGACACAAGGATCAGAACTTAGTGGTGTCAAATTAAGTTGTATTAATCTTTCATCTAATTTCTTGTTCCATTGTCGTCCTGATTGTTTTAGCCCATATAATGCCTTCTTTAGAAGACAGACTTTCCCATTTGTTTGTTTTGAAAAATTCTTGTCATTGAGAACTTCTCCAAGTTTTTCAGGAATTTCCATGAATATTTCTTCGTCGATATTTCCATTTAAATATGCTGTTGTAACATCCAATTGATGAACTTGTAGCTTCAATTCTGTAGCGAGTGCCATGACCATCCTGATTGAACTTGATCTGGCGACAGGAGCAAAAGTTTCAAAATAATCAATCCCATAGTTTTGGTTATAACCTTTTGCTACGAGACGTGCTTTCTGTCTTTCAATTGTGCCATCAGATTTGAATTTCGTACGTAAAACCCATTTCGATCCAATAAATTGACGATTATTTGGTCTGTCAACAAGTTCCCATACTTTATTTTCAATTAGTGCGTCATATTCTTTCTTCATAGCGACTCTCCAATCTTCTGCTTGAGATCCTCTCAAGGCTTCCGTTGCAGTTTTTGGACCTTGAACTTCAGTCAGATTAGACATCTCCACATATTCTTCGTCAGTATCTGCTTGAATATCATCTGCAGGAGTGACTTCCATCATTTGATATTGTTTCTTGGGTCTTCCGCTGGTTCCAGTCCTAATTAACTTAGGTCTTCCAACAGTTCTCTTCATGTTTGGTTGAACTAGTTGTACTGGCTCTAGTATATCTGCAGTAGGTTCATCCTGTGAATCCCATGCTTGCGCCGGTCCTGATATATCCACATATCGTGAACTTTGTGATTCTACTATCAGCATTGAAAATGCTTCCATTTTCGGGGTAATAGCGAACCACTGGTTCAGTATAGGGGTCCAGGATATCAAATGTCACAAAAAGTTTTCACACGAAAGCGTTACGCTGGTTGAGCACCAATGGTTTTAGTGGATCCAGATAGCCATGAATTCTGAGGCTCGACGATTGCGAAACAATTGAGAAAATATTGGAAACGTATACGTGAAATTCGCGATTTTGTACAGCATTATCCAAATATGTATATGTATAGCAAAGAATAAATTCCTCTTCTACAGATCAGATAAAATTCGGAAACAGAGAGCGAATTGTTTTAAAACGAATTCACACTAACTTGAGTCACAAGAGTGCCCGCGGTCGAAATTCCAAAAGACCAAAAAATAGAACGGGCGAAATGTCGAAAAGTGAAATTAACAACGATTCGAAATGTGAAATGGGTCATAATAATAAGGATAGGCCAGAATATCGTTCTTTTGAAAATCGATGTTTCGTTTTCCCGGAATATTGATTATCCCATAACAAATTTTTAGAATGACTGAACGTTCAAATAAATAACCCTTTCGCTGATACAGCCGTTTGATTTTTTAGGCACGTCGATAAGAAAAAATCGTTCTTCTAATGTTCCGTGATTTTTAAATTCGTATGGAAAAAATCGAGATATCGGCCGTTCTGTTTTTGATCGTTCGGAATTTGTACCAGCATCCATTTTTTTTTAAATTGATCCAAATGTAGAAAATCTAAAGGCAACAAAACAATAGATAGTCAAAACATTATGCACAAAGACGATAAAACAGGGGACATTTTCAATGCCTCGGATGCTTGCGTTACACGCAAGATCTGTAGATTTTTCTTCATTAATTTCAATGGAAGGTTTCTCTCTCTCGGGCATTTCGACTTCTATCATTTTAATTTTACCCTTTCCTCTTCTATTATATTCTTCGATGTAAGTATTATCAACAAAATCTTCTTGAATGATGTCATTCTTTTCGAAATCATTTGTGAACTTCACGTCACGACTTTTGTACATTTTTCTTGCTGAAGGACACCAAACTCGATACGCTTTTGATTCAGTTTCATATCCCACGAAGATACATTTCTTTGAACGTGGTTCAAATTTGTCCTTTCCTGGGATTTTATTTAACATGAATACTTTGCTTCCAAATATTCTGAGATGTTTCAGAGTTGGTTTGGATCCTTTCCAAAATTTGTATAGTACTTCTCCATCAAGACTTCTGGAAGGACAGCGATTTCTTACGTACACAGCCGTATTCACAGCTTCTGCCCAGAACGACGGTGATAAGTTTGATTCAATCATCATACATCTTGCCATTTCGATAATTGTTCGGCTTTTTCGTTCAGCTACTCCGTTTTGTTCTGGTGTGTACTCAACAGTTAATTGATGTCGTATTCCTGTTTTCTCGAGGTAAGATTCTAGTTCTTCATTCCGATATTCTGTTCCGCTGTCACGTCTGGTCCCACTGTCCATACGACGCCTACCCTCACACACCCTCACACACACACACACACACACACGCTTAGACTTAGACTTGGTTAACTAGATCTTAGAATATCTGCACCCCGCTATCTTACTCTGTTCGCATAAGCCTGACGGTGCATCACTCGATACTTCGCGTACCGTGGGATAGCTCAGTCAGTCTTATGCACTTCCCTCACCCTTCCCCCTGGCTTCTTCAGTCTTGACTGAATTAGCTGGACTCACTTCTATAACTACTCTCTTAAGAATAAGATCTCTCTTAAACTGGTAATATACTGTAGCACTGTTTGAACTAGATTCACTTACTTGAATAAAAGAATCAATCACTCTGTTCTACGCAAGATACTCTGTTGTTACTTATCACTAAATAAACCTTCGGTATACTTCTGTATATTTATGCGGGATGAACCCCATATAAATATGCTGTGACTTTCTCTGCTTGTTACACCGTTATCAGCACGTACGATTTTTATCTTCTTCCCAAATTGATTTTCTACTAGATTCTTGAATTTTATTGATTCTTCTTTTTCGAGAAAAATATTTCACACCATCTACTCTTGTCATCTTTGAACGTGACGAAGTATCTTGATCCACTTAATGATTGTATGCGCATCGGCCCACACACATCTGTGTGAATTAATTCACGGACTTCAGCGGCACGACTAGATGATTCTTTTGGAAATGGTGTTTGCGTATGCTTTCCCCTAATACATATTTCACATGTACCAAGTTTATCATTATTAACCTCCAATCCAAAAACCTTGTTACCTTTTGCTAGACCCTTGAGATTTTGTTCATTTAGATGACCCAATCTTGCATGCCATTCTTTGTTTATGGAGTGTTTCACTTCAGCAACAGCTGCAGATTGTCCATTATCTTCATCTTGACCTTGCATTTAGTAGAGATCATTTCTTCGTTTGGCGACGGCGATTATTTCCCCGTTCTTGTCAATGATTTATGCGGATTTCCTACCGAACAGTACTTCATGTCCCTTGTCCGTTATTTTGGCAACTGACATTAGGTTTAGGTCATAAATCAGGAACATATAAGGTTTCTTCTAAACGTACAGCTCTTGATCCATCACTATCTTCAACAATAAGACCAACGGTTCCGATCCCTTTTATCTGAGTAGTTTCTTTATTAGCTAAATTCAGATTTCGGTTTGGAGTATTTTTGATTTGACGGAAGTTTTCTTCTGTAAAACACATATGAGAAGTTGCTCCTGAGTCGAGACACCAATCTTCCGCTTTATTTGCTCTTTCGACCTTCGTCATTGCAACTTCTATTTTTTCTTCGATTTTTCTGGCTTGCGACTCTTTGACTATCGTCTTCGCATAACAGTGTTCTGTCTTGTGATTTGTTCTGTGACATTTTTCACATTTGAGCTCAGATCCCTTCTCGAATGTTTCTTTTTTCTTATTGTGTTTTATTTGTCCCTTCTGTGTTTTTCTTGCGAACATCGCACCCGAAGCTTCTTCACCTCGGCTTTTCCGTGCTTCATATTCTTCTTGAAGTTTAATCTTCAAGATTTCTGGTTTTGGAAGTTCGTCCCGAGACTCTATGGATATTCTGAAATTCTCATACGTGTCTGGTATGCTGTACAATAAGAGAATCGATACGAGTTCTTTGTTCACTTTGTAACGGTGTACCTGGTGGGGACCAAGGTGGAAGTGGTCGCTCCCCTTTCCACCGGGTGCTCAGAGTAAGCCAGGGTCAGATTTAAGGAAAGGGAAGTAAAGAGGAGTGCGAATGATAACACACTATTTATATTTATAACAAAATAATAATCAATTTATTCAACAAAAAGTTACGGTACGGTATTCTCCGGATTGCAGACGGCGGCGGAGTCTCTGGAATACAAAATATACGGGCTAGTCAGCTTGACTTATAACTAAATTGCCTATACTCTTATTACTATCTTAACCTATGCGCGCTATAAATTCTACTTATGAAATAAATGCAAGATAATTAATAAAGGCAATATTAAAGGAGTCCTAGCTCCGAAATATTATGTCTAGAAAATAATATTAAATGCAAAATGAGTATATAATAATATACGAATAAACGACTCGAATTAATAAATGAAAAGTTATAGGAGAAATTAAACTACGGTACGGTCTTGAATACTACGGTCTAAATTTATACAGGTTCTAACGGAATAAACGGAACGGTCAACGGTACAATAAAGTCGCGGTGGCTAAGGGATGGGCGATATATCAAGAGACTCGGTAGAGTCTCGAGCCGAGTACATTAAAAAAAAATTTTTTACGCGCGAGAGACTCAACGGCTCTATATACCCGAGCGACCACTGTTTCGGCCGAACGGCAATTTTTAAGTCGTGTTTATTCCGTCTTCGTGACAAATATCGCTTCTCGCATGCAAGGTTTTGAATCTGGACTCGGAAAGCTTTCATTCAAGCCCAACTTGAACGTAATCAGTTAACTGAGAGCTTAGATATGATTAATTATAGAATTCTGATACCCCGTTTCATCGTCAATTTCATTTCCTCCGTCAGGCGTGATTTCCAAATTCTGAATATATAATACTATAGAAAGTCGTTCAAGTAATAGGGAAGTTACGTGCTGCTAAAATATCACAGAGTTTCCGATCTATCTAGTATAATACATGCAAACAGACGAAACAACGTTGTCTATGGCCGTCAAGCTAGCCGTCATTGGCCGTCGTTCCATGTCGGCTGCTAGTGCGGCTGCGAGATTAAGTGAGGTTAGGTTCTGCTACGTTGACGAAGCGGTCAACAAGAGTTTTTATTACGAATTCGCGTATGTTAATTATTGTTACCGCTGGACATATTATAATAATGTGACGTTATTTACGATTTATTTATGATGGCATAAGAAACAATTGAATTTATGATACTCCACTGAAGTGAATATATGATTTCTCAGAGAACGAGATAAAGTCATTGAAATTTGGGAATACATAACCTATGGGATTGATCGTGGTACATCGTAATTGAATTGAAATAATACTCTACGATGTTAATCGTTCGCATCATGCTCTGTCTTGTGTAAAAATATTAATTCGGACGAGCGATTTATTGATATTCGACGAGTCCTAAGGAATAACAGACGTATATCTCGGCGGACAGTCTAGAGCAGACGTAACTCGGAATACGCTTCGAGGCGATTATAAAGCTCCGTACACATTTCCTACACGGTTTCCCGAGTTACATTTCAGTTCTAAACTGTCTACTGAATACGTCTTCTTTTGCAGGACTTTTCATACAGGATATGAACAATCGTTCAATTGTTTTGGTTATATTTTTGCCACTGATCAGTGATTTTTGCACGCCTACTTCTAGGTCCACAGAACAAATGTGTATGCTGCAGTATATTCCGGAGGTTTTCTTTGATGACTTAGCGTCAACTTTCACGTTGCGGAACAGCTCTTGGAGCACTCGAGTAATACAACGTCAAATCGACGAATTCTGGCGATAAGAATAGAACGGCCGAATCTTGCCATGCAATCTAATAACCGAAGTGCTATCTCGGAAGACTTTGTTGAATATATAGCGATAGTTATTCATTGATTTTGATATTTCCATACTATTATTATTTTTGTAGTAGATCATAAAAACATCATACTGATGCATGGCAGGATATGGATTTCCAGTTATACTGAAGTTTATTGTTGGACAATAAATGTATTCATCCGACCAACGTATTCACTTAAGGGAAGACAGGTTAAATTTTTAAAATCGCAGATTTCATATGAAAAACACCTCCCTGCAGTTTTTGAGTAATGGTAATATACATAGACTGTGAAAAAATATTTCAGCCTCCTGCGATGAAAGTTTAAGCGCAGGGAACCTTTGAAAGAAGATTTCGCCCACTATTACCAAAATTTCTTGTGTCTACACTTTCACCCCGGAAGGCTTACTTTTTTTTCCGGCACCCCGTACTGCCATAATTTCAAAAGTATTGAGCGGACTTTTTTATACACCTCTTTTTAATATTTCAAGAACTAAGAAACCTATTTTTGCCCAAAATTGTATCAAACTCTCCCCTTAAAAACGGCAACCTTCAATATATTACCCTATTATCGCATTCTCAATACATGTTTTCTATAGTACACCCAAATTCAAACACTGATACAAGTATTCTTTGCAACGACTACCTACTAAGTGATATTTATAGAAATGAATGTGGAAATACTGACAACCGAATTAATGTGGCGAGCGAGGAACATCAGAAACTCTATCAAGTGAGCGTAGCCTACGAGACCAATTAACAGCTACTGAATCTAAATTCTGCAAAAAGTAGTGATATCCCCCCAAAAAGCACCTCTGGTGCAAAAACCTTTCGCCAAGTACATTAATTAATATGGTCTACCTATGAAAAATCTATTCGGAAATATTCGCCTTCAACAAAAAATATTTCTTCAAAAATACCTACCAACAAAAATTCGTCCTCAACAAAATTCGACCTTCAAAAATGTTTCCTACATAAAGAATTGATATCAGATACAACTGCCAAGCACAACACATGAAAATTAAATTCAAGTAAATGGCATTGTGCTCGTTCGCTCGCTACGCTCGCTCACTCGGTTGGTTTTTCATAAATATTGTCAAACAAAATTGAAGGAAAAAAAAAATGGAGAAAAAAGTTTAGGGAGTGGTACTTGGCGGGCCGGGTGTGGGAAAGTGCAAGGATTTCATTCAGGTTCCATTTCATGTCATTCATTCAGGTCTTCACGTGACATTTTTATACATTGCTATGATGGCCCGCCAAGTACCACTCCCTAAACTTTTTTCTCCAAATTTTTTTTCCTTCAATTTTGTTTGACAATATTTATGAAAAACCAACCGATTGAGCGAGCGTAGCGAGCGAACGAGCACAATGCCATTTACTTGAATTTAATTTTCATGTGTTGTGCTTGGTAGTTGTATCTGATATCAATTCTTTTTGTAGGAAACCTTTTTGAAGGTCGAATTTTGTTGAAGACGAATTTTTGTTGGTAGGTATTTTTGAAGAAATATTTTTTGTTGAAGGCAAATATTTCCTAATAGATTTTTCATAGGTAGACCATATTAATTAATGTCCTTGGCGAAAGGTTTTTGCACCAGAGGTGCTTTTTGGGGGGTATCGATATATCGAAATATCGATATTCTCACCGAAAAATATCGATATTTATCATCGATATTTGGCGTCCGATATATCGATATATCGACATCGTAGCAGTCATATCGAATTTCGATATTGTAACAGCCATGATGCTTGAAACTGGCGAAATCACAACATTTCGCCATCTTGAAATTTTGAAAATAGTTTTAGCCGTAGCATCACATATACTCCGTATTCCGTTGAGTCCGCAGTAGAATTGGTGGTAACCACGGTCTTATATACAGGTCTTGGAACGATACCTAAATTTCAGTGGTGGGGGGGTTCGCTTAATGGCTCAAAAATTAGTTCGAGTTGCGGCCACAAGGGCTGCGCCAGCGATATCGGTTGAGCAATGGGCAGACCATAGACATAACCTCTAAACGTGCTTTAAACCTATATTGCCGTGACCTGTATAGCGCATTTTTGGAAAACTGACTTAAAAAAATAGAGGGAATATTAGGGTGTCCTGTTTTTTATTTTTATTTTTTTATTCCACCGGCCACCAGTCATAACTTTGGTAGTTGGTCTGAAACGAACCCACACCAAAGATGAGCATTGTAGGTCAAGTCTAAGAGGTGCCTCAATAATTTTTTTCATTTTAAAGCGCTATATCGATAATCGGCTGTACGCTCCAATCATATTTTTTGGAATGGATTGAATGTGTAGTTTGGGCTTCATGCTGACCAACTTTCTGCATAAAACGTACTTATTGGGCCTTTGGCTTATTCAAACCGGGTTTAGCCTGAAAAGCTCGTAATTTTTTTTCATTTTTTTTTTCAACACAAAAATTTAGGCAAACATTTATTGTCATGAAAACAAAATTTCGCCAAAGTTTCAATCTCCTAGCCCCATTATTCGACCTTTTTTTGTCAATTATGGCGTTTTCACGTTTTTAATTTTTTTCTTGGTATTTATAAAAAGATATCGGACCGACAAAAATCACAGCTAAAGAAGAAATCGAAACACATACAAACATGTTTTATTTCATGCTTTTTGCAAAAAATTGAACTGGTTGAAAAACCAAGACATTCTGTCTTTCTCGTAACTGTGATTTAATAGAGTCGCACCTACTTGTGTCCAATGTTGTTCTGATACTTCGACAATACTCCAACCTGTGCCCAATCGCAAGAAATCGTCGCAAATAATTTCCAAAAAGTGCCACAAATTATTTTCCTAGACGGCTTAATTAGCGACTCCATAATAAATTGGATTTAAAAGGCACTTATCTTCTTATTCATGGCTAACACAAAAATTCATCAAATTTAATGTTTATCCATTCCCTCAGATCGTGATTTATATATTTTTTTAATTTTATTCAAATAAAAAATGAAAATGTTGATTGAGGCACCTCTTAGACTTGAGCTACGAAGCTCATCTTTGGTGTGGGTTCGTTTCAGACCAACTACTAAAGTTATGACTGGTGGCCGGTGGAATAAAAAAATAAAAATAAAAAACAGGACACCCTAGTATGTATATGTATATGTACACATGTTAATTGTATTTTATTTTAATTTATAATAATATATACAGTGCACATGTTAATTTTATTTTTCCACGCTGAAACAGAAAAATATTTGATTGATTATTATCACTGTGATTCACAGTCGACTGATTACCCTTAAAATATTGATAATCTTACTGGACGTAGACGCACAGATTTTCGTGTATCTTTCCTGCATTTAAAAACTCTTCTGCCGCCTCGGCACACTTGATTTTTCACACAAATTTTCCAGCCCATCGTCTGGAATAAAAATAAATTATAAAATTTTCCTTAGTTAGTTCCTGGCGTCCAGTTCTATCTCGCCATAGTTTGCGAATTTGATTTCACGTGCTTGTGAATTTTTATCATGTGTATTGAAAACCCGACGTTCAAAACTCGGATCAATTCTTTAATAATCTGTTTTGACCTACGATAAATAAGTTTTAATGCAATTATACCTGGTATCTCGTTGTTCATGCTTTTTTTTTAATTCGACCTTTTCGGCACATTTTATTAATAACGTTTCCAGCCCATCATCCGGAATAGGAATAAATATATATATATATATATTTTTTAATGTAACTATTTCAGTATCTGTGCCCTGATTTCTGACACATTTGTTGATTTTACGAGCCGGTCACTATGTGAACATCTAGGTGACGAGGCTCTACGTCGCAGTTCTATGGTGCCATAGTTCCTGTCGTCCAGGTCTATCGCGCCATAGTTCCTGGCGTCCAGGTCTATCGCGCCATAGATCCGGGGCCAGCAATTCATAGGGAAAGCTATCCGCGCGAATTTGATTTCACGTGCTTGTGAATTCTTATCATGTGTATTGAAAACCCGACGTTCAAAGCTCGGAGCAATTCTTTAATAATCTGTTTTGACCTACGATACATAAGTTTTAATGCAATTATATACCTGGTATCTCATTGTTCGTCCGTTTTTTTTTAAAGTCGTTGATCGCCTCTGCACCTTTTCGCAACAGCTTCTCCAGCCTCTCGTCTGAAATGAGAATAAATACATTTTTTGTTAGTTTGTTTTGTCTACTACGGCAGTTTCTGTGCCCGTGAGCATCTAGGTTACGGGGCTCCTCCACGTTGCAGTTCTATGGTGCCATATTTCCCGTTGTCCAAGTCTACGGCGCCATATTTTCTGGCGTCCAGGTCCATCGCGCCATAGTTCCTGACGTCGAGGTCCATCACGCCATAGTTCCTGGCGTCCAGGTCCATCGCGCCATAGTTCCGGGCTTCCAGGCCTACCGCGCAGTAAACTAACGTTCTTCTTACCATCCTTTGTATTTGTTGCATCCGCGTGTGACCTGAGGGATTCACGTCCGTTTCTGTTGCGTCCGCGTGTGAGCCCGAGTCCATTTCTGCGATTGCATCCGCGTGTGAGCCTTCTAAAAGAATAGATAATATGAGAATAAGACGTCTTGAGCGTACGTAAAATCAAATTTCGTGTACTATCTAATACTCACTTTCGTATATGTTGCTCGTGTCGTGGGTTCCTCTATTCTGTGATGATTTCAACTATTCACAATAACACGATTCACTTATTTATCACCAAGGCAATTTATACACAAGTTTGAATTTTCGTGTCAGAAATCATTGCCTAGATACTGACGTAGTTATCGTGACGAAAATAATATACGAAAAGTCCTAGTTAGTGACGTAGTTACATTGGCGAAACGAAAATAACAGACGAATCGTCGAAAACTATTTTTTATATATAGGGGAAGGTGGGGCGGAATGGTCAGGTGGGGCTAAACGGCCAACCCAAAAAAAATGACTTACTCGCATTTTCGCATCAAGGGGGACCGTACTAAACGGTATGTAATGTGACTTCGCTGACAGTCATCAAAAATTTTCCGGTGGGGCTAAACGGCCAACTCAAAGAAAAGTGACGCAACGGCATTTTCACATCGAGGTGAGTGAGATAACACTATATGCAACGTGGTTTTACTGAAAACGATGCAAATCCAGAAGGGTGAGGCAAAATCGCCCGCCGTCAAAATAGAAAAATTGCTTACTGGCATTTCCGTTTAATTGACGAGTAACTAATTTTGTCAATTCTTTTTCGTCCAGTGGAGTTAACGTAGATTAATCGGATTAATGAAACTCAAATAAATTATGAAAACCAACTGGGTAAATAAACAACAACAAAAATTTCTAACATATGAAAAATCAATCAAAACTTCCGAATATTAACATAAACTATAATGTGGATGATGGAGAAAGAGAATTGAGTTCGATTGAAAAAAATCATTTGAATTGAATGGATGAGATTATTGAGAAATAAAATAAAATTCTAAAGATAGAAATTGAATGAAAAAATTCTTAGCCAAATTAATGTAAATTTATTCAACTCAAAAATGTAGTGTGCCAGTCAAATGTTGAACCAGTTCTCTCTCGGGGGGTGTAAGACACAATAAAATTCAATGTTGTTCGTTCGAACAGGAGTATTATATTATATAAAACGAAAGTTGATATCTATAGCGTACACTCTCTTATCTATTCTTCAAGTGGTGAAAATATGCCGTACAGGAATAGTCATTTTATCAAAAGGGGACGGGCGATTTTGCCCCACCCCTTCGGTTTGGCATCGGTTTCAGTAAAACCACGTCGCATATAGTGTTATCTCACTCACCTCGACGTGAAAATGCTGTTGCGTCACTTTTCTTTGAGTTGGCCGTTTAGCCCCACCCTGAAAATTTTTGATGACTGTCAGCGAAGTCACATTGCATACCGTCCCCCTTGATGCGAAAATGCGAGTAAGTCATTTTTTTTTGGGTTGGCCGTTTAGCCCCACCTTCCCCTAGAGAGATACAGAGATAATAAATAATATATAGAGAGATATGATGAAGCTTTAGTCGATATCTTATGTTTTACGTCCGAATTAGTGTTAGAGTATCCGATTTGCCCCGGTCTCCCGTATTTGTTCATTTTCGGTACCTCCAAAGCGTATCTCCTCCCACAATTTCACTATACAGAGCTGTTGATTTTACTTACATGTTCAATAGACTAGCCCGAACAATCATAAGCATGGGATTTTCGATATCCTGAATTTCTTCGAAAATCGCATTTTCAAAAACCACGAAGATGTAGTCTCAAAATGTTTAGGCTCTTGAAGGTCAGTCTAACTTTATGGTATCATTACTTCAGAGGGCTGGTCTGAGAGGTATCCGACCCCCTTAACTCTTAACGGTTGAAGTTATATGCTAGAAATTCGCTCGAAAAATCCCTGAATAAATCTTGGACGAATCTAAATATAAATGTCAAGGAGTTGTTGGAATCTCGTCAGCAAAAGCCTCAAGAAATAGCGGAAATATCCCAGAGTGGCGAAGTTGCGTGAGAAGGAATGAATTGCGAACCACATACAGTCAGCTAAACTACAAAAAAATACACAAAAATCAACCGGATCCAAAAGATAGCATCGAAATCTCGAAGGATGCTGCATTTATCCACCGCGAGCTACTTCCATGGAATTTTTGTGATAACTATGTTACCACTTGATGAACCGCTGGAATTTAGTGGACGGAAGGGGAAAAAACAATAATACAAGACGTATGTGCGGTCATATGAAAATCTTGTTTTCTGATGTTGCACCCATTTTTTTCCCAATGCATGATCAATTCCTCGCTACACCTTGAGTGATATCAGGGTGGATAAGCTCGTCAAATATATGATGAACGAAGAGACTGATTTCTTTGAAATTATCCATCGTCCACCCTGTATACAGATATCTGTACATTTATAAATCAATTGTCGAGCAAAACCACGTCCGAACGGTCAGGCAGCCGTTGGTTATACTGAGCCTTTCTGAGGAAGCGAAACAAACCCTCCCCCTTCCACAGGCCTGCGTTAGGCATACCTGGGAGAGGAAGAGAGAGGGTCTGTTTCGCTTCCTCAGAAAGGCTCGGTATGTATAGTAAGACCCCCGGTGCTGGAGGGGGCGTCGAGACAGAAGCAAAACACTAATTATCTTACAGCAAACACTGCAGCGATTCGACCGTCCAGAGAAGAGAAGAGACAAGAAGATCGGCTTTGGCGTCGGCGTCAGAGTCACACTCTGGAGCGCGCAGAAGCTCCGGTTGTGGCAAAAACGCGGTTGTTCTGACGTTTATGAAAATGAAACTGTAATCGTAAAAGGTTTACGGCACTGCAGACACCATGCACCGCCGCCAACGACCTCAGCCGCATCCGTCTCACAACTGGAAATCCTGATATTATTCTCATGTAGTCACTCTGGAGGGTAGAGAGAAGGAGGATACACTTGGTCTTAGCCCGCGATGCCGAAATCTTTAAAAAATACCGACGACCGAGGTCTCCGCTAGGCAACGTCTGTAGCTCCTATTCTAGCGCAATACTAAATCCGGATTGTACGTGCATTTCCAATAGATATATGCAATGCTGGCTAGAATTAGCTGCACGAACGCCACGAGTAGTGAGAGTTGGAACTGTAATTTTTCTAGTTTTCGGCCGCAGCTGACCCTATGTACTTAACAGGGAGTGAATACTGCTTAATGCTTCTCTCTTCCTTCCATAGTAATCACTCTCTCAACTCGAAACGATTTACACCTCTTCGTCAGTATAAATTGTTCGAACACGAGAGATGTTTTGACATTACCCTGCACGCTTTTATTTCCGAACCAAGCCCTGCTGAATCGTTTCAGTAGACAGCGCTTGTATTGTAGTTATTTTCTCCTGTTTAATTTTCGACAGCGTACATGTAATCGTCTCCTCCATAGATCAGTTTTTGTACCAGTATTTTTGTTAATTAGTTCAGGCAACGAAGCAAAAAAAAAAAGAATATTAGAGATTATTCTGTTAACTTTATTCAATTCATGTACCAGAATCACCGCCATCTTGAAAAAGGGTGCCTTTCAATGGTTTTTGGTGTATAATTCATGATTTATCAACTTTGACGAGAAAACAGTGGTCACAAAAATTGAAGAAAATTCAATTCCATCCAGAAAGGGTACAATATTTTTTTCGTCAAACTAATATTCCTCGAGTTCATGGACGACGAACCGTGAAACAGATCGATAAATCGCTCGAGCATGTTGTTGATTCCCATTCTTCATCCACATTATCGTCCTCGTCTCCATCTACAATCTCATCATCGATTATGTTTGGTCCATTGACGCAGTTAAAGCAGTGGTATTAATTAATTAATACTTTGGTTCTTGTGGGGTTCCGAAGTATTACGGGAAGGGGGTGCGGGAAGGGGATAAGGTTGGTAGCGGAGGAGATGGGACTCGCGGTACGCGGGTTTCGATGATGGTGGTATTGCGACGGGGATGAGGATTGGAGCAGCTAAGGGAGGCAAACCGCGTGGATCCCGATTATCCTATACTGAAACCCCTGAGCATTGGTGGATGCTCTCGACGAGGTGTTGGGCCAAGATACGAGGAGAGGTTTCGAGGGAGAAGGTTTCGAGGGAGAAGGTTTAGAGGTGGTAGTCCAAGACACTGGTTCGAAGACAGAGGTTTGATTTTAATAATCGGTAGGCTCGGCGGTGTACAGTAGGTTGGAGGTCACCCCGCGACGAGGGAGCCTCCGAGAGGTTCGGGAAAAGAGAGATAGGCTAGGGGACTCGCGACAAAGTCCCGGCTATCTCACTGGCTCGTCTCCCAGTTAACGACTGATTTTCGAACCCACAACCCGGTCCTTATATACCCGAAATATGCCTACGTACCTCGGTGGAAGGGGCACAAGTCAGGGAGGATTCGTGGTTTTTGGGAAAGACCCTGCAGCTGTCCTTGACTTGGCTGACGTGGCGCGTAGGCTATACCTGGGTATACGGGTGTGTGGGGCGACTAGCCGCGCTGGCTAGTCCAGGATAACGGTACCCTGGGCAAAGGGATACGTCTTTATTTATGCTTGATCCGCGTCCGCGGATCGAGGGTATATCAGTATATTTGCAAAGAAATCAAATTTAACAACCCCAGGAAAAAAGTTCACATCGAATCATAGCCAGTTATAACTAATCATATCTAATTATGTACGATTTGTATATATAATACATGCTGCGCTATTACTATTGCCATCTATGATTACACTAAGAATCATTATGTGCACAGTGAAATCTACATACCTAAATGTCCCTCGGTCTATTGTTTTTGTTCTTTTATTATTTATTTCTTCAACTTTTCATTACGCACTTCCGTTGCATTGCTTCCGTTGCATCGCTTCCGTTGCATCGCTTCCGTTGCATCATTCCAAGATTTGATCCCACAGACCTCACTACTGACCCGAAAACGGAAGCATTTTCAATGCTAATTGTATATCATCATATATGAGTCTGTGGTGAACGCGCGACACACGCCTCGATATTTCGAGACTCAGCGCGCGCCTGGCGCTGGACGTTTCGCTACGCATCCAGAACGAGGCGCGCGAACCTTCCAGGCGCAACCGGAGCGCGTTGGACCCAAGGGTCTAGCGTCACGCCGTGCTGCGCGTCCCCCACCACTCACTGGATCGCCGCGTAGTTTCCAGAATAAAGGCGCGAGTATTTAAACACAGCGCTCACGCGCCTAGTCAGTCATTTCTCTCTCGCGATTTCAACACGTCAACTTCGATCAATGTACAGTGCAATTACTCAGTGCAATCTTCAAATATTGTGAAATATTATTGTATCATATTGAAAATTTGAAAAAAATCATTGGAGAAAACCATTTCTATCGTCGGGTTCGAACTCGGCCCATTTGCGTTCGCGGTTATAGCGGTTTTCCGGGGCCGTCCGCGCTTACACGTTCTCTTTGGACTAGGTGTGTTCTGTTCTCGTTGACGGGGTACAGACTCGTCCGTAGGATTCCCACGTTGACCTGCTTGTCGATTGTTATCCATCGTTGTCGCCTCTTCTTGTACGGCTCCTTCTTCTTCGAGTTCTTCGTCCGACGTCGCCGGTGTAGAGTCTCCTTCGTATGCTGGTTTCAGATCTTTTACGTGGATTTTTCCTGCCGGTAGCCTTGCGTCGTCCTGGAGCTCGTATACACACGTCCCGATTCTTGAAACTACTGTATACGGGCCTGAGAATTAAGGAACTAGTTTCGCGTTAATGAAATTATCTGCCCATGAGAGTACTCGGTTCCGCTTCCACACGCGGTCCCCAATTGCGTACTGGACCCAGCAAACACAGAACTGCCGAAATCATAATGGCCCAGCACTGGCAGTGCTGGCAATGTGATGGTATAGGCAAGCCTTTGCTACGCCACTACATGTGAGATAGCGGTATTTCGTTAAAATTTTTCCGGTATCCAACCATTGACGGGACGATGTCGGTGACCAAGTACTGATTTTCTGCAGGGCATTTCGCCAGAACCAAGTTGCCGTCACTTGCCTCTTGTGAGACACAGATGCACCTGTATTTCGATGGCTCGGCATTGGCAGCTCATTTTTTACCGGCATCCAACCATTTATGGAATGATGTCTGTCACAAAGTACTGGTTTCCTGCAGGGCATTCTGCAACTGAACTTGCCACAACCAAGTTGCCGTCACTTCACCCTTATCACACTGCCCTTATCAACCACAGATGCACGCCTGTATTTTGATAACGCAGTTCGCACGCATCTTGGCGCGTCTTCCTACGTGAATAATATAATTACTTAGTGCATTCAAGGAGTGGGAATGGAAAAGATGCCGTCCACGGGTAACTCAAATCTTTAAGTATTCAGTTAAACTACATTTGCTCTGAATTTAACCTTAAATTCAATAATGAGCATTCTGAGAGATAGGGGATAAAGAGAATTTTGAGGTTATGATTCGACTTTTAGGTAAATTGTCTGCTTACTGAGCACGGAGATAGTCTTCGTATTACTGAGATTTGTTTTCGCCTGTTGCGAGCTAAGATGGCTTCAAACAGTAAATATCCCTTAAACAAAAGTCAAGGTGGCAAGTCTACAGAGATATCAAGAAAACTGTCCAGGAAACCAGTAGTAGTTTATTGTTTCCAGGCTTGCCTTGCGGCGTCAGCCTCCATTCTACATTTCCCTTATACATTTTCTTCCTTATTATATATTTCCACTTTCCATATACCTATTTTGTTATCTTATTATATTGTATCAATACATTATATTATATTATTATATTCTATTATTATACTAAATCTGTTACAATACTCTATTTTTTTATTCTTATATTCTTGTCATTGTTACCTTCCTTTCCTTCCCTGCAAAAAATGTCGGATGAAGTTATACTATTCTATTCGAATCTAATATGGTTTTTGTACCCGTACTGTATCCGAACCTATCCGGATGTATCCGGTTCCCAGCGTATTGTATCTGGACCTATCGGAAATCTATACGTTCCGATAGGTTCGGATACAGTACGGGTACAAAAACCATATTAGACCCGAATAGAATAGTATAACTTCATCCGACATTTTTTGCAGGGTTCCCCTCATCCCTAATTACCTATTCAACTCTCAACCTATCTGCTTATCAAACTCTTGAAACTTATCCAACTCAAAATAAACAATCTTTATTAAACATATAAACTGAACTCAAAACAAAAGGAAACAAAATTAACTAAATCTCTCCATGAAACAAAATTAACTAAATCTCTTCATTATTCATCTTCCCACCCGGTCCTCCAGCCCATCATAAACATATACTAGTCCCCCCGGTCCCTTTCTATTATCCTCTGTGTTTACGTTCCCTCGACCTGTGTTGTTCCTTTCCCTCGGTACCTTCTTCCGTCTTGCTGTCTTATGCCTCTTTGTCTTCGCCCTCCTCCTTCCCCTCTCCGCCTTCCGCCTGCCCTATCTCTTTGTTCAATTCGGCCAATTTCTCTTCCAGCCTCTTCTTCTCCTCCTCCTTCTTCTTCGTTTGCCACTCTTTCTCATCTATCCATCTTGCCTCCCTTTCTAGCCATCTTTCCCATTTTCCTTCTACGCAGATCCACTGCTTTTGAATCTTTATCCTCACGTCTCTGTTTCTCGCCCTCTCGTACTCCGCCCCTTTGTCCAGCACCTGCTTCGTTTTCCTTTCTCTAAAGGTCTTGTCCTCTCCAACCCTCATCCCCCATTTCTCTTTGATCTTTTCTCCTCTCTCCAGCCCTCTCTTCTTTTCCTCCTCCCTCTCCGTCCTGTAGAACCATCTTACTATCCCATCTCTCCCCTTCCTTTCTCCTAGGATTTTCTCCCTAACCTCGCTCAACACCTCTGCCCTTAGCATCTCCCTTATCTTTTCTCTCGCTGTTACCTTTTCTTCAGGTGTTATCACTAAGATTCTCGCGCACCTTTTTCTTTCCTCGACCTCTGCCTCCCATTGTTCCTTCGTCATTGGTTTTGTACCGCTCACCTCCTCCTCCAGTTTTTTCTTCGCGCTTTGTATCATTTCTTCTTCACTCGGTTTTCCTTCTTCCTCTAACTCCTTGATCCTGGCCTCCAGATATTTTATCTTCTCTTTCATCTCCTTCTTCTCCTTCTCCCATCCTTCCTTATCTACCCTCTCTGTGGCATCCAGTATTTTCGCTCTCGCTAACCTCCTTTTCATTTTCTCCACCGTTTCCGTCACTATAGCACACTGCTTTTCTATTTGTTCTATTTCTATCTCCATTTTACTCTAGTTCTATCTCCATTTTACTACTCTCGCTCACTTGTATCTCTTGCCTGACATTTTTCCCTCTTAGCGCTCCGGCCGTGACTGCCTCTCCCGGCTCCCAGCTCCACGCGCTTGGCTCTGAGTCTTTTCTCCTCTCCCCTTTCTCCTGTCGACCGTCTGGGCTGCCGTGTGAGGGGTCAACCCCTCGGCTCACGCCGGCCGCCCGCCCTCCCCAGTTCCCTGAGCCGCGTGCCCCGCTTCTGTCCTTTTCCTTGCCTCCTTTCTCTCTCTCTTTAGCCTCTTTCCCCATTCCAGGCCCCTAGCGTTCTCTCCTAGCGGTGTCTCAATGTCCCCGTCGCACCTCAGGCTTTCTACACAGCTTCTTGTCAAGTGTTCTAGCGATTCCTCTTCCCTTCTGCATATCCTGCATTTTCTTTCTTCCTCTTCCAGCCAGAATTTGGTCCCCCTTTCCTCATTTCCACATCTCAGCGTCGCCATTGTTTCAACTCCCCTGTCTTTCTTCCCCTTATTGCGCCTTATGTATTCCGGTACCAATGTTTCTGTCATTATGGTCTTATATCTCGGCGTACTTCTTGATTTTCGAATCTTGGTTCTCCTATTCTGCTCTTGTATGACTCTGTCCTTTCTCTCTATTTGTTCCCCCGCTGCCCCTCCGTTTGCCCTTTGTGTTTCTACCCATATCGAGCTGACCCCGCATCTGTTCAGGTATTCTTCTCTTTCCTCCATCCACCTTGTCCTTTCTCCCCTTGATTCGTCTCTCCTTATCTCCTTCGAGCATTCCCTTAGTAGTTTCTTAGGCTGTTCCCTGCTTATCTTTTCCTCGAACTTGACTGCTCTGCCTCCTGCTGTGACACTTATCCTGTCTCTTTTCAGTTCTTCTCTTGCTATGTATCCCGGTGTCGATCTTTCTAGCCCTAGGATCCATTTCAAGTATTTTTCTTGTGTCCTTTCCGCTTCTGCCCTCTCTTTCCATCCCCATATCTCCACCGAAACATCATGATACTTTTAATAATTGCGTCAAACAACCTCAGCTATTACTCCATCCCTCCATTCCTCCGGGTACCCCCCTCCTTCCCATATCCGCTTTATCACTTCCCACAACTTCTTTCCCACCGTCTCTCCCCCATACATCCATGCCTCGTTTCTTATCCCATCCCCCCCGGGTGACTTTTTCCCCTTCATCTTCTTTATCTGCTCCCTCACCTCCTCTTCTTCCACCCTGCTTCTTCTTCTCCCTTCTCTCCTTTCTATTGCCTCTTCCCCTGCCGTTCTCTCTCTACTTCCGCCCAGACTTTCTATAAAAAATTCCAGCCACTCTTTCTCTGTTATCTTTTCGCTCACTCCTGCTCTTTTCTTCCTTTGCCTATTCACGTACTCCCACGCCTCCGTCTCTGTCCTTATCGCTTCTAACTTGCTTTCCTCTTCTCTCTTCCATTCCATCCTTTTCTTTTCGCACTTCTCTGTATATTCTTTTCTCTTCTTTCTTGCTTCTTCGTACCCGTCTTCCGTCCCACCTCTCCTCGCTCTCCGCCATGTTTTTCGCAGCTCCTTCTTTTCTCTTCTGCATTCTCCGTCCCACCACGCATTTTTTCCTATCTTCCATTCTGTCTTTCTCGTGCTTATTACTGTTGCATTCTTTTTTGCTTCGCTCAGCTCCTCCCAGCTCCCTTCTTCCCCCATTCCGTTTCTCCGAACCTCCTTTTGAATTCCGCAATCTCTTTTTCCCCCCACTTCTGCACCTACTTCACCTCCTTCTTTGTTGCCTTTTCTCTTTCTTCCCCTTTTATTACCACTGTTAGCGGCTGGTGATCCGATTCTGTCCTCATTCCACCCTGAACTCCTTTATCTCTTCCCATGCCGCTTCATTGACCAGCACGTAGTCTATGTCCGTTTTGTGTGCCCCTTTTATGTATGTGTAGGCTCCCTCCTCATCCCCTTCCATGTTGCCGTTCAGTATCGTCCATCCGTTTTCGGCTACCCCGTCCAATAGCGCCTCCCCTTCGGCGTTTTCTTCTCTGTCTCTTGTCCCCCTTTCCTCTTCATCCTCTTCCTCCCCTTCTCCTCCCCTTCCCCCTCCGTTGCCTATCCTCGCGTTCAAGTCCCCCCCGATGATTACCTTGTCTCTTCTCCCCTCTTCCTCTAACTTCCTCGTTAGTTCTTCCAGTTTCTCTTTTCTTCCTCCTTTGTTGCACATTGTTACCATCGTCCATTTCTCTTCTCCTATTCTTATCTGTCTTTTCTGTATTCCTTCCGTTTCCGCCTCTTCTTTTTCCCCTTCTTCTACTCGTCCCTTATCCCTGTCAATATTCCCTCCATCGCCCTGCCTCTTTTTGCCTCTCTTGTTGCCGCTTGGTGTCTCCATTTCCATCCTTTTGGTAATCTCCTTTCCCATTGTTCCCATTCCCCCTCCTCTATCCACGTTTCAGTTAGTCCCACTGCGTCGTATTCTTCCACGTACTTCCAGAATTCTTCATCCTTGCTTCCGCATCCCGCTACGTTCCAGAATATCATCCTCACTTCCCCTATTCCCCACCCTGCTTTCTTCTTGCTTGGTTCTCCCCGTTTCCCGCCGGTCCTACCGGTCCTATCGTCTCGGACCTGTCGCACCAGTCGTGTCTCTTATCGTCTATCCACATTTTCTGGTACCCCGTCGTTGTTTTGTGCCCTTGTTTGGCCAGTTCCTTCGCTCTTTCTCTTATCATTTTCTGTATCCCTCTCTCTTTCATTGTCAGATCGTCATCTATGTATATCTTTCTCGGTCCTAGACTCTTCTTCCCTCTCATCACCTTTCTCTTCTCCTCCCACGTCCTTATTTTCACTATTACCATTACTCCTCTCTCCCCGGCTATCACTTGCGTCTCATCCACCTCTATCACTCCGCCTGCCGCTGTGTTTATCGCGTCTACTATCGGGACGTAAAATCGAGACACTTGGGTTCGAAACGCTATATCTGGGTGAAAAAAAATCGGACAGCCTTCGGATAAAGATGATTCGAAAGCTTGTTCTATTCCTCGTTGATTGAGTTATAGGTCATTGTTGTCCGAAAATCAGAAGGGGAGTTATCGTGCAATACATGTAAAAAAACGTAGTTTTTGGGCATTTTTTTCCGTAGCTTAACTTTGACTCATCGGCACTCTTCCGAAACAGCCGGGAAAAATATTTAAAAATTCACGTACGATCTTTGAAGC
>JAFFZH010014666.1:0-30270 GCA_018420115.1 Euura saliciscinereae
AGTATTGTATGTGAAAACAATCTTAGTAGAAGAGGCGAGGATGTGCCCAGAGACACGGACAATTATCCATTCGAGCTTACTTGTACCCCGGTTTCATGCAGGGTTCCGGAGAGTCGTGCCGCTTTACTTCAGGTAGCTAGATACACGGCCTATCGCTATAGGTATAGAGGTCCTCTCGGTACCCTAGCTGGAGGAAGAAGAAAACCCACCATTGGCGAACGAAAGAGACCCTCGTGTATTCAGTCCTAGTGGTTACAGCGTTTGCAATGCACCTCCTAACGAGCCCTCTTTGTTTTGCGGAGCCATGCATGCGCGCATGCTACATGCACCCGGGAACTATACCTCTCTTATCCGTATCCGCAGATACACGGTGTCGATACTGTGACGAACTACCTGCACGATACACTCTACGGAATTAAAGGAAATACTCGAGTATCATTTTTCATCGAATTCGATACAATACGAAAATCTCATTCATCCATCGTAATAAATCACCAAAAACTGATTAAGCCGTGTGTGAAAATGGACAGTCAGATTCTTTTGTGTTCCTTTGTGGTGAATGAATCCTGAATTTTGTCAAGTTTTGTTAGGTTAGGTTAGGTTAGGTTAGGTTAGTCCATAAATTGGTTCGTATAGTCCGATATCATCACCATCATTTTGTCGAGTTTCTTTTTTTAACCAATAAAAATAATTCAAAAGCACACTTTCGGTTTCTTGATAGAAGCTTTTATGTGCTTCATGCGGCGATAAATCATGTGGAAACCGATGCCATTATCGAGTTGTATTGTTTTTGATCCATGGAACTAGACACCGGGTATAGTATAAGAACGAGAGTGAGGAAGGGTATATCGGCGGCGACCGGTTCCATACATGGCTTCCGAAGGCTTCTTCTTCTTGCACTTTGAGACTCTGGTGAGACAAGCATCAGCTGCCCGTTTTCTCGCTAATGAGATGGAATTGGACGTGGACTAAGATTTTTCTATACTCATATACGAAGTCCTAGTCGGTATAATCGGTGCTCGTGGTAGACACACGGGGTTCTGTTCTTATTCTACTCTTCTTCTTCAGTTCTTCTTCTTCTTCTTGGTTCTCCGGTTGCTAGTTCGCGCGGTATTTCTCGAACCGACTATAAGCTACCAGCGGCGGCTCTTTGATACAAAATCGTTTAATTGTGTCCCATTAGCTCGTCGGCAAACTTATACCATACAGGTACATACGTACGTGTAGGGAGCCAACAGCTATCTTTGCCCTTCTTTCATACCAGTCGCGGGAAGTTTTCGTCCTCCTCTCCGCCCGCGCTCAAGATCCATGCGAGTTACTCTTTTATCTCAAACTTTATGTATACGCATCCGCAGCAAGAGCTGGTAGGTATAATAATGGCGTTCGAAACTCGTACAACTTTTTCTCACCGTTAAATAAAACCGCGAGATTTCGTTACTGCACACGTCGCGGAAGGCTGGTGGATCCAACGCACCCAATTCTCAAACCCCTTTTATTCCCTTCCCCCGATACTCGTACAAGACGTAATGCCGACGTGACGCCAACGTGACGCCAAAGAGCGATGGCGGTCCTCCCGAACCAACTACTCTTTCGATGCAACCTTCTTTTTGCAACCAATTCCGCGACTCTCGTACTCCCAAAACAGAAAATTCACGATACACAATTCACATTGAGGTTATGTCGAGATATTCGAATCACTTTATTATCGTTTCACTCATTTCGGGAACAGTATAAGACGTTTCGATTTAGTCACTCCTATAATCCTAGAAGTCTCTAGACTTTTTTTTCACCATCATCCATTTTTTTTCAGTAAGGAAAAGAATGAAATGCAATCAAATCGGTTCATGAAAAACTGATAGAATGATGAAGATTAGTTACAAAAATCAGTTGCATATTCTAGGGTCGATACAAATGACACATTTTCGTGCCTCTTTGAAATCTTTGCAGATCCGCTAACATTCTACTCTTGCATGTTTCAGGTAAGCAGAATATCTCTGATGTAAGATGTTACATGGAAACATGGTTCAATATTGGTAAGTCGTTGCGATTATCTGTGTCGAATCGTTCATTCTTGACCCAAAAGATCCAAACTTAGAAAAACTCCGCTTAATCAGGATGTGCCCGAAAATAAACGACCAGGCGGTTTTCCCTTGTCTTCACGAGGCTCCAGGACGAAGTTGATCAGGGTGTGCGGCATCTGCGAGTGCATTTTCTGGCCTCAAGGCTTACCACCGAGTCTCCGAGTCTCGGGTTCATGTAGTAGGTACGCTACGTAGGGTACCCTCCGTTCGACGGCTTGACAGCACCGAGCTAGTGAGGATTTACGATCGATGGTATTGGAACTCGCGAGCATGGGCACATGCGGTATCGCGTGGCCAATAGGATCGGTCCTCTCCACCGGAGTCGGGGGCTGAAAGCTGTATCGTATCAAGATAGAGGTTCTTTCTACCATCCTCGCGTTCCTTCCTCCCGGGACTCGAACCCCAGGAGTCGTGCCTCGCCGCGTGAGATCCGTGACGTTCCTTCTCCGCTCGGTAGCCTCCGGCCATAGGACCGACAGGATTTCGGTCGGGTCCAGTTTCTGATAATTTCAATTCCTCGAATAGGAAGGAGGGAAGGGGGGGGGCAGAGCATCCCCGCCGGAAGGGGGTTGCGAAAAAAGCATACCAGATCCGCAAAACATCCTCGCACATAATTTCGATCCTCCTCTCTGACTCCGCTACCTGCAGGCGGAATATATTTTTGCGTGTAATTTTTTTACCTCACTGTCATCCATCGGCCATGAGGCAGAATAAATGTCTCGAAAATATACCCGTGGTTCGTTTAATTTAATGTAACGTACAAAAACGGGATCGGACATAAATCATTTTTGCATAAAGAGACGCTGCTGAGATCGCGTGAGGGGATTCAAGGACTTCACGCGGTTAAATCGACACGTCTATTCCTTAAGGAATGAAATAAGAACAAAATTCAATTTTTTTTTCCTGTTTCGTCTCTTGTAATAAAGTCGTATACTTTATAATACCGAGCAGTACGTTATGTACGTAGCATACATCGAGCTTCGAAGACTCGATTAATACTCGGCGATTATTTAATTTACAATTCATAACGATATAGACGTTACACGAAAATAATAATAATAATAATAATAATAATAACGAATACAACGAATCTAACAATAATGATAATAATTTGGTCGAAAAACGCCGGAACATCCTTCGATGATTATCTGCTCGTAAATCCCGGTATAAAGATATCGCGAGTAAATTGCATGGAGGGCAGCAGCCTAAGATCGTCGTGTACAAAACCGTGCCCGGTTTCGTCGACCCACACACGAACGTAAATATATTTTATCATCGTATGCGTTTACGGTACGTAAGGGAATATGGACGCGGGGCGGCAACAGACCAATCACGCGCCGGCTACTAATTTGCTGCTCTCAAACAGCTGCCGTTCTTACCGCCTATATTCTCGATTCGCCCCGATTCATTCGCGATTCGCATACAGGGCTCACGCTGGGCCCCCATCGGATGGTCAGTCTTGGCCCTTTTCGCGATCTTTCTCTCTCATTTTCTTTTCTCGTCGTTCGCCCCTGGCTCTCTTCGGCCTCGTCCCCCTCCTTCTTCCCTCCCTCTTACTCCCCGAACCGGACAAAACATTTCTTAATTGGGTTTCGAGAGGAATCGCGTTCTTCTTGCTCTCGCTTATTTATTTATATTATTTATTTATTTATTTTTTACCAAAGCGTATCTCTACCTGAACCAAAGTCTGTAGAGGTATCGGTGGTCCAAGAGCTATCCACGTATATAGTATAGCTCTGACACACGTTTAAACTCTGTACGTGTTCCGGGCAGTGGCCTCTTCTCCAGTCGATATATACGAGGAGTTCTGAATGCGTCTCTCTGTTATGTCTAATGTATAAGTACGCCTCTGTTTCTTTATGAAAATGAAGAAAAAAAACAGACATCTGCTGCTGCTTTCAATCTCGAATCACCGAGACGCTGCGCAGACTCGATCTAATTTTTTTATTTTGTTTTTTATCTGCTTCTTCTTCTTTTTGTCTTGCAGTTTTGATAAGTTTGCAATAAATTGAAATACAAAAAAAAAAAAAAAAAAAACGAAGGAGGACTGGCGCCGGGAACCGGAGACCGTCTGTCGAATGATATTATAACATCTAGTCGGTATAAGGAACGTCGATAGGTACAATGGGGTCTTGTATAGGGTTGTAGGTACGCCGGGTACCTAGTATAATAATGCGGCAACGTCGTTAAATCGGTCTTTATACCCAGGCGATCTATAAAGCAAAGGTATATGTACGCCAAGAGCACGTGCAGTACAGAGTAAAGAGAAAGAGAGATAAGGTATATGTGTGGAAAAATGTGGAAATAATAAGAGCGGCCTTTGTCGCTGCGGCGGTCCCGTATTTCGCTATCGTCGACAGCGCCGCGGACGAGGACGAGGACGACGTTTATATCCGAGAGAAGGCAGCAGGGGCGTTTGAGTAATGGCGGACGCGAGCGTCCCAGTCCGGTGCAGCGAGACGTAATGAAATCTCCAGTCTTTAGGTGCGCGGCGTAAAACAGCCGATGACCGTGCCCCAAACCACCCCTGACCCTCGTTCAACCCTCACTGACCATTCCCAACCATGCAAGGTCACCCTTTACAGATTTCTCGAAGAGCGCAGGCCCTTCGGCTTTCCATTTTACCTTTTTTTCTTCATTCTCGCCTTCGACAGGCCTTCCCAACGTTTTTTCGTCCAACTTTCACTCGGAAGATTTATGGAGTGCAAAATGCCGGTTTTTTTTCTAAGGGGAAAATGTCAGTCAATTCGTTGGGAAAATTGCCGCGGTTGGGGGTGTGAGTAATTAAAGCGATATTGGAGAGGCTTTTCGCGGTGAGGTGGCAGCGGGGAAATAAGGGATTGTGTCGGGACACCCCTGGCAGGGTGACGGTCTGAGCTATTGCCCAATAAAATGACACGGACAGTCGTGGTCGAAATGGCGTTTCGATTGATACTATTATTGTTATGGTCGACCTGGGATATCCGAGAGGGTCGACATCCGGAGATAGCGAAACGTGGGGGACTTGCGAGACTCGCGTATTATACCCTGAGGGATATAAAAGGACGCCATGAAAATTCGTAGTCGTTGCGGGAACGTTGGACCACGAAAATTTGATTTTGACTTATTTGTTCTTTTTTTTTTTTGCTTTGCACTGGCGGAAGTCCGACTTTCATCGATAAGGCACATTGCGGGGCTTTGAAACAGTCAGCAATATGCGTAAGAGAGGTTTCCTTGAAATATAGTCAATTTGTAGAATGCGACGGGGCTTGATTGTGTAGGCCCCTCTGAAAACAATCAATTCAACCCCGGTTTATACTATACGCGCCGGTGATGGTATGCAAATCAATTCGGTTGTTTCCAATGATTTATAAGAGTGCGCCTGTTCAATTTGTTTAAGTGTATCCTGATTTCATTTGCTCGGGTATTTTTTTTTCAACCTAACGCCAAAATCAACCGAGTGTTTTCTGCTCCATTTTCTGTTGATGCACTTTAACAAAAAGAATGGATCCAACCTGCGGTAAATATCACCGAACTTTCAAACAGAGTTTAAATAAAATTGAAAAGTCAAAACCGAAAAAGAGATATTTAAATATAGCTCAAATGTCTGGTGGCACAATCCAGGAATAGCGTTTGCCTTCTGGCTCGAGAATTTCCCTTGCATGAAGCTTACGGCAATGTCAAACGTATGGAGCACGAAGCTTGAAGCTTTTGAAGGCGTTTCGTGAAACGATGTGTATAGTAAAGGCTTTCTGAGCTCTTTCTAGAACCGCGATATGCGCTCTTGGATGAATCTAGGCGTCGCGACGCCACCCACCGTACTTTACTCCACTTTTTCTTTATTTTCTCAACTTTTCTACGCTATGGCTTCTCCTACTCCTAGAAAACCCAGCCCATTCTCAACCTACCCTCACCCTTATCAACGTCGCGGTATGCAACGCTGTGTTTTATGCAAATGTAATCAGATTGTTTGCGATTTTTCTACTACTGTACCTACTTCAGGCTTCGTTTCACCTCTGAGTGTATATTCACCCTTGTAAAGTATAGGCTGATTCATTTAATTCTTTCATCAATGACAACGTCACATCGAATTTTTATATCATCTCTAAGAAAAAAACCGTTGACAATCTGCTTGAACTTTGCACACGATTTATCAAGGGAAATGTTCATGGATCTGTGTAATTTCACGACCGCGTTTGACCCCGATAATGACACCCTCTAACGACGAGTGACCTTTGACCACCCGACGATGGGATCGGATCTCAACAAGCTAGTTCCCATAAACGGCGTATAAATTTCTCTAATAATCGACAACAAACCGTAAACTACGGGGAATAAATCGATCATCGACCCTCGATCACGCCGTTGATTTTAATCATCGATCGGTTCCAATTTACGAGTTATCTCCCACCTGGCGTGCATTCTGCCGTAGGGATGCACCGAGAGAGTGAACTGCAGTAGCTAGATGTGTACTAGACGCACTACCACCGGTGTAACATACTTAAAATATACCCTCGATCCCGTACACGTACGTGCGGGATGTATGGAAGGCGGGTTTGGTAACATTGGTGCATGGTGTGCCGTGATGGCAGTAACTCCGGAATCCTGGGGGCTTAAGCGTGCGCGGCGAGGATCAGCGGGAAACTTCCCGTCGAAGCTTAAAGGCTTCGCGGTGGCTCGCTCTCCTACTTCCACTTCCACTTCCACCCAACCCCTCGCCGAACAGCTAGGTACGACCTCGAGTACCTCTGTGCTCTCCGAGAGGTTAACGAGCTGGTTCATCCACGGATGCTAAAGATCGAATTATCATCAACCATTTGACACAAAAGAGGACAATATATCCGAGGGAAACTGGTCAGCGTTGGGTCAGACCGAGTCTTTTGATATCAAAGTTCATCAGAGCCACCCATCATTACGGGGGTCCAGGGTGGTTGATACTTCCCAGCAATTTGTCGGGGCGTTTAGCGATCGCCCCATAACGTTCTTTCATTATTGCTCAGTGTGTAAGCCCCCTGGTTACAGGTTAGCGAATGAGACTGTGGACCGGGGGGGGGGGGGATAGAAAAGGACAGGTTGTGTCTAATAGAGACATTAATATCGCTGGCAAGTGTATATATATATATAGCTAGATAAATTTTCTGCTACTGTATACTATATGTAGGACTAAAAGTTGTGAATTATCCGAGGGTGTAGAGAGGTTCGCTGAAAGGGATGGAGATCAGGGGATACGAGAGGAGAGGAAAGGTGAAATAACACCGGTCACGTATGCGGGAATAGATTATACGATCACGATTTCACGATTTAAAACCCAGTGGCAGCAACGGGCGCGGCGCGAACCGTCTCTTTGATACCTTCAACCGCGATGGGTCGAAATGATGATAATCAGTTTCAGAGAGCTATTGGCGTATAATATTTTGTATGCGACTCAATTTATCGTAATCAATATAAACGGCATAAGGTCGTAACACGATTTTGGTTGCAAAAGGTCGTATAACTTTTTTTTTCACGCCATTCGTTCTAAAAATGGTCAAAACTCATAGATAAATCGAAATTCCGAGATCAGAAAATGTCAATGCAAAAAGTCGTATGTTGGGCGGATACGTCGTTCTTTCATTACAATTTTTACGGGAAATTAAAAGAAAAAACGTTAAGGCAGAATGTCGTAGACGCTAATTTAAGAATTTCTTCACTTCTGAATGAAAAAGTCATCAAAACACCTGAAACGTGAATTGAATTTCAACGTTTATGAACGAATCTTTAGGTTTTCATCCCATATACAATGAAAAAAAAAATATATATACGAACTTTTGCCGGTACGAATAGCGAAAAGTCGTATAATATTGGCGCCTACGTCCTTATGTCATTAGACAAGCGATATAATGAATGGCTAGGTAATAATTGATATGGCTTCTTGAACCACGCCTTGTTTTATCGTTCCGAGTTCTCGGTCCCTTTTCATACATCAGGGATACTTAAGATTCTGTCCATAAGGCCTGTTGCAGGGATTCTTCACGATTCCTTAATCTGTATTCCCGGAATGGCGTCCTCCATGGCGTTTCGGTCCTCAGACCGTGGGCGAGGTCCTGTTAAGGGAGCGACAGATGTTCAGCGGATGCCATAATCCCGGGTGAAAGAATCCATTGGGAGTTGCGGAATTGAGTATTGGGGTTGCGCCCCGAAGCCCCCAGCCTCCAGCCCCTAAAAACGGAGGCTGTGTCCCTCGATGCGAACGCGGACAGACGGGCGGGGTGGATCGGGTTACCTTTTGGTACCTTTTACTGTGTTCGAATACTGCGAACGCCCACATCCGCAACAATTTCCCTGATTAGCTTTACCGGCCCTTACAATTTGCCAATTTACCCGAAAAACCAGTAAACCATCGGGTGCCATCGAATTTCGAACCCGCAGTCTCTCACGCCCATGTCGGACGCACGTGTCTCTACCATATATACGAATTAGATATAGACATGAGAGAGATAAAGAGGAGAAAGGTATACGACTGGTCGCCATATGCACGGCACATCTCTCACCTCTCTGAACCCCAAAACCGAACTAATCTATTTTTGGAACATCAATAATACGCGGCCTCGTTATAAGCGCAGAATTTCTGTACCTATAGAATGTTCGAGTGGGGGACGAGGAACACAGTCACAATTGTCATAATTAGATATTATATTATTTATAAAGAGAATATTTGTACTTTTGGCACGATAATCATAGCTAATTTCAAACCACGAATGGAATTTGTACATAGATTGGAAATAATAGAGTTTTCATGTCATACATGCTAAAATATCATCCTCATGTGGCAGAAATACAGAGGGTGAAATAACTCAAGATTCGACTGACACATCATTTTTTTTTTTTAGTGAAGTAGTTCAAATTATTTCATTTATTTCAAATTAATTTTCTATTTCTGATCAACTTTCTTCTCATTATTTCAGTTATTTCTCATTATTTCTCATTATTTTTGTCAGTTATTTCTCATTATTTCAATTATTTCAACGAGTTATTTTTGTCATAAAACTCAATTAGTTCATTAAAATTATTCGAAGTTATATTAGGACAGGCTACGTTAGGTTAGGTTAGGTCAAACAGTAATTTTTCAAGAATAATCTATGTTATTATGCGTCATATTTCGAAAATAATATCGCAGTCCAACATTTTTCAACTGTTAAATTCTTCAGCCTTTTCATTTTTGTCAGGAAGAAGAGGGAAAAAGTCTATAGAAATCGAAAATCAGGTCCAATAGAAGAAAAAATATCGGGTAAAAACTAATTTTACGAGTTGATATAAGTTATAACTGATACGATGCGTATCTTTGTTGAGAAACTCTGAGATTATAATTCTGATTAATTCGATGAAATCTTATGGAATATTAAAGCAGCTTGGTATACATAGATACGTATACCCTTCGTTTAAATATTACCTCCTAAGTGAATACTCGAGACACGCAACTGCTCGTGCACCGGCTCGTTACGCGGTTCTATGCGCTATTGTGCAGTCCGCCATTATTTTCGAATGATCGTTAAAACCCGATAACAGAATTATCGGAATATAATTTTAAATTTAATTCTTGAACGAAAAAAAAAATGAAGACGCCGTTCTTCTTCTTCTTCGCGGTTATTTGACGCTCGGTTATAGTTTCACGTACACGGTATAACTCAGGGCTGAAAATAACGTCAGCCATTGATTACATAGTGTGCGGTTCTCGGCGTCTTATCTTCCCCTCGCACGCCCGGGCCCCGGGGTTAGGAATCCCCTAACCTTGAAATACCTCGGGGTACCTACATCCCCGAAATTAATATCTCTTCGTTGACGGTATCCCGGTCACATCGGTCACTCCGAGAACGTGAGTAACATCCCCCCGAGCAGAAAGTTGTCAGTGGTAATAAAATCGTCAACCTATCGATCGATACCTTCATCCAATAGTTTTTCATAGGACCTTTTACGTCCTGGACCGAGTCCACGATCCTCGTTCATAACGGTTATTAAGGGTTCATTCCACACATCAGTGATCCTCGCTTAATGGCGATAAATATAAACTCCGGTCACTCCGGTCAGTTTTTACGGAAAGAAAATTGTCCCACAACGATCACCTGTCCACCGGACGTTCTCCTTTTTCTTTTGGTCGAATGACTCGATTCGAATCCACCTTTCGAGCCTCTTTTGTGCTTTACGCAAGGCGTTCGTTATTTATGATTGACGAAGGAACAGGGTAATTTCTATGATCGGTTGAACGTTCGCAATGACGCGATGATGACGAGCCGCCATCTCGCCGCAACTTGGGAGGTCCGCTCTTGATATTCCCCCCTCCGTAACCCCCCGTGACTCCGGCGTACCGGTCAGTCCCTTTCGAACACCGGCCTCCTCTCTACCGATCCCGAACTCTCTCTTTGGCTCTTTTGCTCTTCAGATATTCTCTCCCGGTCGCTTCGTCTCCGAGTTCTTCGTGCCTTCCAGCGAGCTTCTTCTTGCGGCATCGCGGGTAAACCTTCTGTTCTATTTATCCCGAACGTCTGGAGCCGAGGACCAGACCAGACGCGCTTCTTCTTCTTCTTCTTCTTCTGTCCCGCACGACGTTTGAGGACCGGGACATGATCGCGTATTTTTTTGTTCATCGGATCAACGTGAAAATGGTGGATCTCTCGATGCCGATGAGTCCGCGGTCCAGAAATTCTCAATTTCTTTCACCCTCTCTTCTTATTCTCGAAGGAACGCGGACGCCCTCTGCGTTACACCTACTTAACCGCGGTTTGATGACTATTATAAATCCCGTTCGCGGAGGCGAAGGTTGTGGTACGGGAAGCGGGAATGAACGGCGAAAGAGGTTTGGCGTATAAGCGCAATCGCGGTGCATCGATAAACGCAACGTCGGTAATAACCGGCAATTTGCAGCAGCGAGAGAAGGACTTTTAGTTAGGCAGCTCGCGTACCCGGCATTCGTGAACGGGTCGAGGATCCGGTGAATACCATTGGGGTAGGGGTAATTGCTATAAGAGGGGTTGGTTCGTTCGTTGGCTGGTTCCGAGCAGCGTTAGCTTCTCTTATGTCTTGTCGGCATTCGCCGCGACTCGCGAGACGTTATATATATATTTTTCTTTTACCTCCATAAGTAAAAAAAGAAGAAAAAAAATAAGGAAAAACGAAAACAAGACGGGAAACCAAGATGCGTGGTTAAGGGACCGCGTGCCAAGACGCGAGGGACGAGGTTTGTGCTCGAAAAATGTCCACGCCATCAACGCTCTCGGATAATCTATCTCAACGCATGTCTGCATTTTTGTTGATATTATACACTTGACAGAAAAGAAAAAAAAATTATCTGTAAACGTATTAAACGTAAAAAGTTGATTACACAAGTGTCTTAAAATGGGTTTTATAATATGAAACAAGACAGTATACTGATGGGATACATGATGGATGCAAATGAAAGTTCATTTTTTGACATATCCTAGAAGGAACTAAAATTTAGACTATTGTCACGTTTTTTTGTCAGATTGTAAATTCAACTTTTATTCAAATATCATCATTTTCAACTGGGACAATGAATTTGTGGACTGACGTTCCATAATCTAAACTGCAGTGTTCAGTTTTCTTCGGTTTTGTAAAAAATGATGCTCCAATATAGTGAATATTTTTCATTCATCTTACATGAAATGACTGTAAATTTTCAGAAGCTGAGTGATATCTTGTGATATTTTTGAGTCGTAGGTATTTTTTTAATTCATCATTGACACTAATTTCACAAATTTTTCCGAGTGAAAAGAAAAGAATTATCGAGGGACTTGAAATCTCAAATATTGAAGGCTTACATGATTGCAAAAGGCTTTCCAAAAAATCGTCGATTTTGTATAAAGCACTGAGAAAAATTCGCATTATACATATATCCATATATGAATGGTAACTATAACTATAAACTTTTCTGAGTGAGTGAAGATTGAAGAACTGAGCTTTTCACAGAGAAAATAATTCCCTTCTAGAATAAGGAATATTTTCATTTTAATAATGATTATAAAAACTGTACGGATGCACTATAATTTAATTAAAATAATGCCTGCAGATTTTTTTTTTCTTCTATGACTGGCAGTGAATAAATTAACAAATCAGATCCTTCTGCACCGTGTGTTATGGGTATACACTAGATATGCTGTCCGCGCGTGAAAAGGTCGGTATAGATATCTTTATAAGAGCTTAATTTGTGGGGCGTGGAATGCGCTAATGACTACCTACGTTCTATAACATAATCATATCCTCCGTGGCTTTGTATACAGGTATATATACATACTTTGACTTGATACTACGCCGGTATTCGCGTTGTTTTGTATCTCAACCTGCATAGAAAACGATTTTGTGAATGGCCTCCATTAAACCAGCTTTGAAATTATTGATTCGTTTGTTATATTATCTTCTTGTAGGGTTTTACTGTCGCCGTTCCTCCGTCTTCAGCAACGATATATTACTTCTTAGGAGGGTGCTCTCCCGTATGGATGTGGAAGCAGATACGTACACACACACACAGATACCACCAACGCGACCGATTGTATTTTACGAAGTGGATTATATTTATGACAAAGTTGTGCCGCATCTCGATCGCCGTTTTTCAACTGCGCGGCTAGTTTTTTGCCCCAATAAAGTGCGCCTATCTAATCAAACTATGAAATTGATGGGGTTCTCTCATATCGCTTCGCTCGGGGCCCCCGGCACCTATACATACGTATCTGTCTCTCCAAAGTTCCGACGAAATACGAATACCAACGGGTTATAGGGAGACTGAGAATTGTAAAAAGTATGTTTAAAAAAAAAGCACAGATCCAAACGCCATTGTCATTCGTATATTAACGTCGCTTTCGAATCCCGTTGATTATTCGTTACGTTCTCTTCCGTTGCAGTCGTCCGCTGCTGCACGATCAAACCGAGAAAGTAATTGCTTCATAAATAAATCCGAGGATTATTGCGACGGTTTTCTTCGCACTCGAATGAAAAAGTACGATTTCGGCGTTTTTAGCCTCTCGCGAGGTCGCATTGGTCGACGTACAGAATGAAAGATGGCGCCGGTTATAATGATAAAAGATTAAAAAGAATTTCGTTGCGTCGAGGGGCCCCACCGGCCGCAGGGACTAATCTTGACGTTTTTTTTCCCTCTCTCTCTATCTTTCTCTTAATTTTTGTTTTCTTTTTTTCTGTAAGTGCTCCGTGTCCACCTATTTCTCATAAATTTGAATTAATTTACATCTATTTGAATTTAATGCCCCCCCTTCGTCCCGATGCCCCGTACTTTATCAAAGCAATTAAGCTTTTAAGCTTGAATTTGCATTAATCCAATGTTTATAATTACTTTGACTTTTAAGAGGAACCAGAAAACTTTTGCGTCTCACTAATTTAACCGCATCACGCGGAAATGAATCTGGGAGAAAATTATACCGTCTGCACGATTAAAAAATATAACGTAAAACGATTGATTAAACCCGTGCGACTTTCAGCGGAGTTGAAAAATTACCCGATAACTGGTCACGAGATCGATGAATAATTTTCGTCTGCCTTAATTGTTTTCGATTACTAGTAATCGTACCCGGACTCGATTTAACCGCAGTACCTCGGTACACCTGAGGAATAATCGATCAGCAAACTCAGCAACTCAACCCTTCATATCCTATTGAAAATTATTCGCGAATAATTGAACGTATTTCACGATACGGACCATGGAATTAATCGGTCCAATCGATTCCCTGGCATAAAGTCAGTCAGGCTTTGAAATAAGCTCTATAATAAATTGAGATCTAAGACCGTCTAGTTCGAAAGTAATCTTACACCTGTTTGAAACTCTATACTACAGATTATTCCTTCTAACGTTCACGAGTCGTTTTCAACGGGGCGACTATAATCGTTTAAATCCGAGTTTAAATCTATATCTATAATAATCTTAATCTATATCCATCAAGGAATAAGTGGCATCAACGCCCAGCCCAAACCCCTTGACCTAAAAACTTGAAATTTGGGCAATGTTCACTTCCCTTCATAAACACCCACGAAGAAGCGATTTTTCGGAGCTCGTCCCCCAAGGGGGTTGAAAGGGGTAAAACATGTTTTCGCGGATTCACCGACATCAAATGATTGTTCACTCAAATACCTCAAAAGCAGTTTGAGCATTTTTTCAAATTCGACTCCTGAGGGAATGAAAAGGGGTGGAACCAATCTTTGAGGCGCGGAGCGAGCATCCAGACAGAACAGAACTCAAAGTTGTCTAAAAGTCAAGAGTCCCACTTTTTGACGTCTTTTGGTCTCTTATAGTCGTCTTTGAGAGCTAAGACAAGATTAAGACGTCAAAAAGTGGAACATTTGACGTCCATACGACGACTTTTAGACAATTTTGAGTACTGTGCTGCCTGGGCAGGGACGGGTCCCCTAGTGAATTCATAATTCCATATTTAAGGCTAATTATCCACACTTGAATCCAGCATTAAATGTGTCAGCTAAGCCGGACGAGGATAGCCAGCACGCACCCTTTGCCCCGGAGTGTCGCAAGGTGCCTTCGCGTGTGCTGGTGAGAGTATTCAAGGATTTAGTGCGTGCCGTCGATCCGTGTGTGTGGTGTGTACACGTCTAGGGGTGGCGAGGGGGTTTTTGGTGCTGTGTCGCAAAGGTGTACGCGTTACAATGTATGCGAGTATGTAGACGATGTATACTGCGGGCACCTGCAATCGCGGTTGCGATATACGCTGATCTCGGCACACCTATACCTACGCGTATTATGTAGGGAGTGAACCGAGGAATGAAGGCCCTCTATTCAAAGCGGATGATTCAGTGGCCGCTGCTGCAGGGGATAAGATCTCCTGCTCCGCCGCCTCGTTCATCTTACTACAGGCGAAACGACCACGGACTCTCAAAAGACTCCGAGAGAGAGAGAGAGAGTAGAGAGCCGGCGAACTAACCTGCAGGGAGAACGACAATCCTTACATTTACCGTTTATTCGCGACTTGTTTGTACAGATAGCGCGGCGATCGCGGTACTCGAAAAACTTTGGATTGAAAAGTGTGATAATTCTATGCGTGATCATCGTTCATTGTTACATTCGAAAATCGGGTCGAAACGTCGAGTGTGAATGCCAGAAAAGTTGGTACAGTGGTATAATCCTTTTTTTTTCCTTTTATTTCGTGTTCTTTTGCCAGTAAAATTGCCCGTTCCACGCGAATCGTGAATGAAGTAGCTCTAGGCTACACTGCGCCACTAGTTTCCTAACTTTTTGATTTATAGTAGTTCATTATCGCATTCAACGCTACGAATAATCCCAGCGCGTCTGTTAATAAATTATTGCTCGAATCACGCGGTTCGTGGTGGTTTTTTTTTTTTTTTTCTTTTTTTGTCAACGTATAGTTATAACCGTGTAACGGCGACACTAAAAACTCTAATTAACCCTTCGGTTTTCTTTTTCTCTCCGTACCGTTTTTTTTTATTGACAAATCATAGAATATTATCCGTTCTATTGTCATTACGGGGCTGGTACTCACCTCGTATATCGTCCTCTAAGAGCTATGGCGTCTTCGTTCATGGAACCGGCTTTTGCCCCACCTTGGATTCTGTCCTGCTAGCGGGTACGGGCCCCCCTGGGGCCTCAAGAGACTCGGGTCCCTCCTCTGGACCGAGGACCCAGTACCGTGGTATACAGAACCAGGCGAAAAATACCGCCCGTGTAATTCAGCTCGGATATTATCAAATCATCTATCCAAGAGATACTTGTTAACTGGTCAGCAACGCGTACCGCCAAGTTAAGTCATTACGACGGAATGCAGCCGTGGTGTACATGAATTATGCATCAATCGGATCCCCCTCTCACACATGTCGACGTCAGTTCTTCAACCCCTCTCATATCTAATTGCTAATAAAATTGAAGAAAATTCAACAGACCTTGAACAGTTTTAAAAGGTTACAGAGGTAGATGAAGAAAAAAAAAACTCCACCGAGATATAAGGCGGCAATAAAGCATATGTAAAATATATTCTGGAATTCCTTTTAGGACGCAGATATACGGTCTTCGGTTGCCGTTCTTCGGTTTCTTCCAACACATGCGTAAAATCGTTTTCAACGTTCCGCTGTGCCATACGGACTCCTGGCTAAATAGAAAAATCGAGATAAAGATAAGACGGGATTTTTAACGGGGTTTATACAAAAGCTCAGGGTGTAGCGTATAACGTACAATGTAAACGAGGATGAAGAGACCCGAGTTGTTTATGCACAACGGTTGATTTTCAGATGGTTTTTTTCGTTGAAATGATAAAAATAAAAGAAGTGTGTGAGAATAAGAAAAATCCCTGGGCATTTGGTTATAGAGAGAAGGGGTTGTTGGGACGAGAGGGGGCGAGGTGTCGCCTTACAACCGGCTCGCTTACCTGGGCGAAAGCCTTCTTTGCATTCCATCTCATTCGCCATCTTCGCCGTTTTTCTTCTTTTGCGTCAAGTCTATGTATAATGTGTATTCGTATGGGTACTTCTCGCACAGTGCTATGTATACCCTTTCCACCGTCGTTCCTTGAGAGCTTCTATACCAGCCTCCCCCCAAACCCGAGTTTCTCCTTCTCTGTATTATCTCGTTTTTCGTTTTGTCTGCTGCTGCAATGCACCGTTGCACCGGTCTTTGCATAATTATAACAGTTATACCGCATACGACCGAAACCAAACCCAACGAGACAACGACGAATGCCAAAAATTACGAATCTACTTCCTTTTTTAATTAGCACAGTCAAACTACCCCTGGCAACACTTGCCAACATTTCGTATCCCTGCGAGAGAAAAATTTAGGGGATGATTTGTTCAGAAAATTCGAAAGAAATCTTCGGGATTCAGTCACTGGATAAGAATGCTCACGAACGTGTGTAATTTCAGCGAACGATTGACGTTTATGAGTACGAGGGTCGCGCTGCCTCTAACGTACCGCAAATTAAGCCGCAAAATTGTCGTGATATAACTCGGCATTATTTCATTACTTGAGTGAGTAGGGGTGCCGAGAGAGATACGGATAAAATATTTACGGTAATTAGCTCGGTGTTCTCCTTCGCGAAGAAGCCTTTCTCTCTTGTCTTAATTTTACTCCTGCTTAGAGATCCCTCACCCTACGTTTCGCGGAAGAGAAGCCTGATGGGGCTCTAAGCCCGTAAGGGTGGAGCCTAAGGTCTCGCCAAGGTTTCTCTCAGAGGCAACGCGTTGGTATAACCAAAACGTGGGCACGTAATAATACCAACGTTGCTCCAGCTTCTGCTTCTGCTGCTGCTCCTCTCCGGACCACGTCTTGTGTGTTCGGTACGGAGCTCCCGCGTTGTTGTCCCAGCGGACGCCGGGCCGAACATCCCCAACAAACTCTCTTCTCCTTGGTATGAGATACGCGTAGCTCTACGCAGCGAGACCGTAGCTCAGGGCAGCACTCTCCCCCTCACCGAAAACTCTCCTCTCTCCTCTCTCCTCTTTCTCTTTCTCTTACCCTGGGCTCGAGGCAGGTAATCCCCTGGAGGGCGTGAGTTACGACCCGCGGCCTCGCGCGCTGGTCTCTCTTCGCACCATCCTCCGTTCCGTTCCTCCTGTTCCTTGGTTATACTTCGAGGCCGGCGTCGCTGCCGCCCACTCCTCTCTCTCTCTTTCTCTATCTCGCTTTCTCGCCCAGTCGTCTAGATCCTTGGGGTTCAAGGATATGCGAGAGCTACGGTAGTAAGAAGGCCGAGGTGGTTCCTCTCATGCGACCGAGAGACACAGCTGTATCACATTTGTCAACTGTAATTAATAACTTATAACACGCTGCACGAAGCTAACGAGGAAAACCTATGGCGGATAGTATAGCTGTTGGGGGCTCTTCGCCTTTCTCGTAAGTCGAGAAGAGCTTGTCTGGGTCTTCGTAAATACGTAGGGGTAGTTTTCCCCCGTGGATCCTTGTATACCGTTTCTTGTAACTAACGAGGTTAACGAGGGGCATCTGGCTCCGTTACCCTCTTACGACCTTTTGGCCATACCCACAAAATCTTTTCAAGATTGACTGTGGCGAAGCTTACACACGGTCTAAGGTGCGAGATATTGATAAAGCTTAGTTGATTCTATCATCCAATTCACGGATAGGTGCATATAGTGGTGAAACTTCCAGGTAGCTTTACCACCGGTAGCGAGTTCGCGAGGTTTATGCATTATTCATGGGTATCGGGGTACCTGTACGGACGGACGGACAAACGGAAGTACCACAGTCCTAGATATACATATATGCGAAGCATAGAACATTGCGATCGATGTTAATTCCAAGGCGTTGTTTTCACCAATTCTGCAGGTACTAAGCTTTGTTTTATTACCTGAAAGGATTAGAGAAGCATACATGCACTGAAAAAGCACCATTGATTTACGGACCCAATGAAAGTATCAGGCGATAATCTGCTACAGCGTATCAACATTTTGGCAAACGTTCGTACACGCAGAAAATGTCATAACAATGATTGCTATGTATTGCTAGTTACCGTTAACAAAGGAGTTATCAATCGAGTGATAAGTTCTCGTAACCATGTTACATAGTTATGACATAGTTTGGACCACAGTATCTTGTATGATGCTGTTAGTGAAAGAATGAGGACTGATGATTGCTGTAGCACATGTGTTACACAGTCACAGTATTCTTGACTATACAATAGTACAGGTTGCAGATGCTACGATAGACATATTGTTATTTTGAGTAAGTGATCATAACTGCAGTATTTTTCTTCGTTCTCTGTTATCTGTGGGTATATTTTGAAAAACAAGAAGATATCATCGTGTCCTCGAAGTTCTGAAGATCCTCAAATTGCGAAACGCACTATCCGATTATTATAATAATTCATGTGGACCCAACTTGGTATAGCGAATCGGTTTTGTTTCCAAAAGGCGAGGTCGTATGTGTATAGGGGGTTATAAATTGTCCGGTTGAGCGGATTACACGCGTATACTATCTGATATATTTTCGCGTCAGTGTATCCCTGGCCCATGGGTACGAAAATTGGTATCGCAAAAACCGTAAGGTTTACCAATCCCGCGTAATTTCGTACGGGCAAAGGAACAGGACGGGGATGATGCATCGTAGGTTTCCAGACTAATCTTATAAACCAAAAGTTTGGTGCTCCTGAGATCCGTCCTTGCGAGATGGGGACGGACCGCGGTCACGTGGCCCCAAAGCCTATGCCATGCCGAAGTCGCGGATCCGGCTCATCCTGGTTCGGGCCAATTCACTTACTTTGATTTGATTGGCTTCCCACACATACGTATCCATATACCAAACATTTTACACATGTATTATGGGGGAGGCTTGCGCTAGACGGTTTCAACGGGGGGTGAAAAGGGAGATTTTGGCTGGCTCGTGTTTTGCGAACCACGAACAAAGTTATGGTAGCCTTGGCAGCAATCAGCGTATTGGCTCTTCTTATTAGAGTTGGCAACAACTCACCAACGTTGTTCCCCTTTTATTGCTACTAGAAACATTAAACCTTCTGTATATTTTCCTTCATTCGCTAGCTAGACTATCTTAGAAAAAAATATCCCTAAAGTTTCGCAACTTTTTTTTCATCCTGTCTTTTTTGCTGTAGCCATTCTTCGGATTAAACTGAGTCTTGGATCTTGAGACTGATCATTTCCTATCGATCACCGAGGTTCTTATCTCAGATTAGGTATCCAAATTTATCGCTGGTAGTTCGCGAATTTCATGAAGGCGAACGTTTTTCCATCTTGAAAAGTTTAAACCTTAGGACTTGAGAAATAAGAAAATGGTCGGACGATATTGACCTATGACGAAGTATTTTCACAGTTACCCTAATCTCACAACCACACCTAGTAAAACGGTTTTGTTCGGGAAGGGCATGCGCCTCTTGAGGATGAAATAAATTTCGCTATCCCCGCATGAAATTCATCCACCCTCTTGGGTTAAACAGCGGAGCACGCACGGTTCTTCTTATTTTCCCCTGCAAACGAAACGGTGCGGCGAGCCCCTAACTTGTTCATCCCCTCGGTCTCGTGGGGGGGTGGCGAGGGAGTGAGGTAGAACCGAGATAAGAAGAAAGAGAGACTTTGAGATCGAGAGAGAAAAGCGAACGCGAAAGAGAGTCGCGAAACTGTCACATTTTCTACTTTGTCAAGACGTATGGGGGCGGCTTAATTGGGGGAAAACCCCCCCTTTATTTATAAGTTCGGGAGTCTATCGCCCCACCTTCTTCTTCTACGCCCTGCAGAGGGTGGCGGAGCGAGGGCAAAAGAGGGCAAGGTGCTCCCCGATCTCCGCACCCCGGCAGCGAACCGTGTGACAAATAACCCTTATAAACGCCGCTCCATAACTCCTGCCTCATGCCGCGAGTCCGCGTGGAGGTGTTGGTACGCGAGACCAGGACCAGGACCAGGACCAGGACCAGGACCAGGAAGAGAGCAGCAACAGTGGCATCCTGAAACGGGAATCAGGGACGCCCGGAGGGAGAGAGAAAGAGGTGGTTGCCGGTACGAGGGGGACGGTTGGGCGCCAGGCCACTTGATTACGTCGCGATAATAAACATGGCGCCGATATGAACTCCCGCACACGCTTTTGCTCCCCTCTCTCGCTCTTCTCTGTAATGCAACATTGTTTCCCTGTGTTTCCCTAGCGTGTGTATTACAGACTTGCCATACAATCAAACTATACGTGACTTTATGTTCCGCCAATAATAGATTGGGTAGATACCGGTATGAATATAATGCATTTATTGGGGGATGTTTCAAATTGAGTTACCGCTTATCCGAAATTGTAAATCGCCACTTCGTGATCATGTTTATAACCATCAAATATCATCGTCATACGTTATCGAACATTACTCGAACGATCAAACTGTAATCTGGATAAAAATAACTGATTGGTCACAGGCAATAGGAATAATCAAAGATTTTTTCTTGCTAGTCATCGCAAATGATCCATTACTACGGACAAACAATTTTTTTTGTCTGCGTCCTCACTTTTCTATGCATCACCACTTGATGAAATGTTTACTCGATTCCACTCAATGATTATACATCTGAATCAATGGAATTTTAATTGACCTCCATCAGACATTCACTTGAAGTAATTCCTTCCAACTATATTTGTTTTCTCAATTTCCCTTCAGATTCGGAAAAGTTTATTCAATTTTACTCAAAGATGATTCGAATCAATGATATTTCAGTTCATTCGTAGACTCGCATTCTGTCTTCCGTTAACTTGAATTTGTTCCACTTTTTGTCCACATATCGTTTATATTATTTGGTTGTCGCCAATTAGTCGCAACGCACGGGGAATCCCCTGAGCAGAACACGCGACACTCGCTCCCGGGCGTGGAAAGCGATGAGTTTACGGGGGTATGGGTGGAGGTCGTATACGTGTAGGTAAAGGTACGCAGGTTCCACACCCGCTTCCACTTCTACTTCCACTTCCGTCCCTCTACCCCCCCAGCGTGTATGGACGTGGATTGGGGAGGGTGGAGGGTGGAGGAGGTTTTACGAGGCAGTAACGGCCGATAAGGTGAGCTTGCGCCCCCAACGGAGCTTATGCCGCTACCGTACCCGAGTGGCTGTTCAACTCCGGTTATACCGATGCATACGCGACCCCCGTGCCCAAGCATCTAGATTTTTTTTCATTCCGCACGTATCCAGAAACTGCTCTACACCTCATTTGAAACCGCATTTACACGTCTTCGCGGACACGAGCTTCGGTCTCGACGCGATTTTGTCAAGCTTCAGAGGGTTGAATTGGTCGAATTTATTTCAACGTTTGAGGGAATTTGATAAGGAAGAGTTATTAATTTTTTTATCTTTTACTGATTACAGGAGCCAATGGACTGCGCAGGCGCGGTCGACAGACGTACACGCGTTACCAAACGTTGGAATTGGAAAAAGAATTTCACACGAATCACTACCTTACCAGGCGGAGGCGAATCGAAATGGCACACGCGTTGTGTCTGACGGAAAGACAGATAAAAATATGGTTCCAAAACCGGAGGATGAAACTGAAGAAGGAGATACAAGCTATAAAGGAATTAAACGAACAGGAGAAACAGGCGCAGGCACAGAAGGCCGCTGCGGCGGCCGCGGTTGTTCATCAACAACAGCAACAAGGGGGTGGTGGGGGCCCAGAAGCGGGGAACTAGGGGTACGCCCTGCACCGGACACCCCCAGATCACCCGCACCATCCTCTGCTAGCACCGCAATGTACACAGCTATACTAAGGTAAGACCATTTTCATCCCTTATTTTTTACCATCCTCAAAATTCTGGCTTCTCAAAAGTAGGTTTGAGCCATTGGATTCGGTTACAAGGAATATCACAAAATCCACAAGAATAATGTCAGAAATGAAGCTTACAATTTGATTTTCACGAAAAAATTTGAAAGCAATCCTCAGTGTTCTTCGTATCATGGATGATGGAAAGAAAAACACTAAGAAGCTTCAAGATTCACATCGCGTGTCTAATGACATAAGGTCGTAAGCGCCAAAAACACGATTTTGGTGGCAAAAGGTCGTATAATTATTTTTTTTTCGGCATTCGCTCTAAAAATGACCAAAACGGTCGTATGTTGGGCGGATACGTCTTTCTTTCATTTCAATTTTTGAGAAAAATAAATAAAATGGTAAAACCAGAAGGTCGTATCCGTCATTTTTTTTTTCATTTTTATTTTTCATGATTTTTTCAAATAGTTGTGAAAACTCATGAAACGCAAAGATAAATTGAAAAAACGACCGTTTCGAAAAATTCGATGAAAAATATTCGCAGATAAAAACAGAAGGTCGTAAGCGCCAATTTTTTCATTTCTTTTTGGCGGATACGACCTTATGGAATTAATGAGAACCATTATTTTTTTGCGAAGTTAGGACTGAAAGGTCGTATCCACCAGTACATACGACCTTCTGCCTTTAATCGACCTAGTATCAAATTTCAACGTTTATGAACGAAACTTCGGGTGTTTAGTCTAAATACGGTTAAAAAAAAAATATACGACCTTTTGCCCTTACAAAAAGCAAAAAGTCGTATATTGGCGCTTACGACCTTATGTCATTAGACACGCGACATGTTTTTTTTTTACTTTTTCGAGGATCCAAAATTCACAAATTGGATGACCCATTCGGTTTTATTGATAAATTACAGACTTGTGAATTAATTTGATTCACGTATCTCCTAAGAGCGATAGGAAAACCGCGTTGGCTCGTGCCTTCATAATCCGCAAAGTTATTCCGCTCGCATGCAGTCCGTATGCAATAAACACGTAGCCGGCGTTCGAGGTACATAGAGATATTCAGGCGTTCCTCTTGTGCCCCTGTAGTGTAAGCTGAAGATAGTGCGCGGTACACATACAGCTATACAAGTGTAAAGTAAGGGGGTAAATTTAAAGCTGTAACGTTGAAATGTTCCGACTTCGTGATTACGTTGCTAAAGCTTCATTTTTTTTTTTGTTTCGTTTGTTTTTGAACACGCATAAAAACCGCGTACCGGTTGATCAGCTCCGAGTCGCATTATATCAAGCGGTATATGTCTTCCCTGAACCAGTTCCGGATTATACAGTCCGGTATAAGTATAGGTGGTTAATTAAGCGATCAATCGAAGAGCTTATATTCACGAATTATGCGAGTATCGTGTTTGCCGAACGTTTAAGTTTCTGTTAATTATTTTAATCAATTCAGCAACGAACCCCCCACTTATTTACGATCTTACACAGCCACGCAACTGCTTATATTCTACGCAAGTTCAAATCTCGTTCTCCCTGCGTTACGCTTAGATCGTGTAAACCTGATTCATACAGGTTTACATCAGCGATACGAGGATCTAGATAAACGCTGAAAGCGATACGCCGAGGAAAGTGCTCGGAGCTGATTTCTTGCTTATGAAATGCTAACTCTCGACCTCGGTTAATATCTACACGGTATCATCTTTAACTCGGTTTCGCACTCCATCGCTCTTCGCACATGATGCTGATGCTGATGCTGAAACCGCCGGCATGCCATGCGGGTATCTATTTCGAGACCGCGGTAGACGTTTTGCATTCGAGCCTGCAGGTAAACCTTTTAGAATCGTATAGAGATCGAACCGATTTCTTAGAACCGGTATTTTACCTCCAAGCTTCTCACTTCCACCCCCTCATTTCCGGCGTTACAACTTTTGCTACATTTGTCGTTTATTATGACTACAGTAAAATTAGAAAGCCTGTAGCCTCAGGTAAAAGAAAGAAAAAAAAAGAAAACTAAAGAAAATCCGCACCCCTTGTGAGATAATTTGCTCTCTCCTACTTTTTGCCAGTGAAAAAAAAAAAAAAAAGAAAAAGAGAAAACTAGGACCGGAGAAATTTTCTTTCTACCTTATTTTTTCTACCTTGTGTGTCCCAACGCCACTTAGTTCTGGGAAAACGAACGACCCTTCGGTTCGACAATATCGGTCGTAAAAAAAAAGGCTCGCGCTTTTTCCACACTTTCTTTTGCTGTAAGACTTTCTCCAAGGGAATTGAGGGTTTTATGACTCCTTATATATTCGTCTGGTTTGAAGAGAGAGAAAAAAAAAACGAAATACCAAGAGGCAAAAGTTTCCTATTTTTTCAAACAATCGAATAACTTGACCAGTGTAAATCCGTCTATGAGTCAGCCAGAGGATTACTAGTGACTCGTTAGTCACCGAGTCACCGGTAACACATTCATCCCGCAAAATCCCCTACGACGGTAGCCATGAGTGCCGCTCGCTTGCGGCTTCGTCGGAAGTTGAGGCTGCTTCCAGATGTTTTTAGAAATAACGATATTCCCGGCTTCTCTCTTCTGAAGGGAAGGAGCGAGAGATGAACCAAAAAAAAAAAAAAAAAAAAAGGAGAAGAACACGTGAAAAGGAAGGACAAAAAAAAGAGGAAAAATATGTCCGCACCGGTTAGACCCTGATTTGTGGGGCTGCTTTGTACCCTGAAATAAGCACGTCTCAAAGCACCTATGCTATGCGTCCTCCCGTCTTGCCATGTTTTTCTCAACTACTGTCTCCATCGCGTAAGAACGACGCATGTCTTTTGAACTGTTCAATTTAGGAACAGACGTTTTTCTAAGACGCACTCGATCAACGGTGATATTCGTCAAGTGGCTTAAAACGGATCCAAACAGTCGAGTGTTGATTGTGAATTTGTATCATGATATATTGGCAAAGTAGCTTAAGCAGTGTTTTTGAAAACAAAAAAAATGATCGTTGTTTAGTTTCTGAAATTTATAACCTCTAATATCATAAATATAGTAACTTTTCTTTGTAGTTGTTGTTGTTATTTTCTCTCTTCGTTGTTCCTGACTGAAAAAAAAGGAGGGATTTGTTTTTTGGGTAAACTTATAGTTGCTACGTCTAAATCTCTTCTATGTGAGCGATTTTACGCAAGGCTAAACGATTCCGAATGTTAAATCACTCGTAAAATATGATTTCGACGAGCGTATAGTCCGCGGGCTGCTGCAAGGGCGGTATATAAAACCTAGTATAGATCACAGGTCCACCGTGTGTTAACCGTGAGCCGTATAGATCCATAAACCAGTTTATTGTCGCAGATACCTAAATCCCGCGTCCAAAACCCGGAGGTATGAAGGACCGATCTATATAAAATCGAATTTACCCTATTCATAAATACTTTACGACTTTATGTCAACGGTTTCCGCAGCTCCAATTCCGTTTCATTCAAATGTATACGTTTATACCGGTTTTATTACGATATGCTTCGATGCGGTCCCAGATTTTCTTTGATTTCAATGCACTTTTAACGAGGGCAATGCAACCGTAATTGTCACTCGATTCGTTTATGGCACAAAGTTTTTTTTTTTCTCGTCTAGCATTGCGCAAAAGTATCGGGTTCTTTTACAGAGTAAAAAAAAAAAAATTTATCAACCAAAAAAAAAAAAAAAAAAATGATTGTCAATGATTATCGAATGTAGGTTTATCCCGCGCAGCGGAGATCAGAAGGTCACTGACTAATCATTGATTCAACATTTTCGTATCCTGATTCAAATGAGGTCATGTAATAACCGACCTTGAGAGTTAAATTATCAGAATCGTGAGTGACCGGATAGAATGTTTTTTTTTTCTCGATCCCAATGTTTGTCTTCTTGTTTTGCTGCCCAGCGATGATGGATATACTCAGCAATCATCAGCAAGGACGTTAGAAAGCCATAATTCATCTCGTTAAATCAGTTCGAACGCAGAACTCCGTTGGATTGGATAATTTTCGGAGGTTAATTGAGCCAACAAGAGGCAGAAAATCTGAACAGAGGGAACGAACTAATTGTTAGGCAGGGGTTAAGGCGGTTTTTACGACCCGTCTATGCGTTCAAAATCTACTATAAGGGCGGCGGTGCCATCTAGCGGCGTTTAATGTGCCTCGTTTTAGTTATGGCTGCTTGACCCTCCGGAGTGAAATGGGCGTGGCTATAGAGAGGAGGACTTCCTAGGAGGGCATGCCTCTCCGTTGTGTAACCTTACGCGTCTCAAGTCGCGTTCCAAATATCTAAGAATTCAAATATTTCAAAAGAAGATTTGTAAAATTGGGCCAAAAAAAGGGTCATTTTTTTCCAATTTCGAGAGAAGAAGAATAAAAAAAAATTGAATTTATTTCATGAAAGTGTGAATTTTAATCGCGAAAGAGAGATTGGTCTAAATTTGCTCGTTTGTACCACTCCGCCTCCAGGGACTACTTTATTGCTTGGTAGTTCGGTGACGAGAGGGCAGCACAAACCCGGTCGTCTACCGGTTGGCAATAAGCCAGTCCTATTTTATCGGCCTACCTCGATCGGTATAATCGTTGATTTAGAGACCTTCTATACCAACAAAGCGGGAGCTGTTGTGTCTGTTAGTTCAACGATCACCAGTAACTGCGGTTTATGGTTTGTTTTGGTCGTTCAGCCGGTAACCGACCCCGAGCCTTGGGAGTGTGAGTGCGATAGTGGGAGTCGATACCGCACAGTCTGGCAGCGGTCTGGTGTTTTTTAAATAAAAATAAACCCGCGTCGTTGGGGACCCGGGAGATTTTATTGGGTAGTAAAATCTGATTTCGACAGATTGATGGGAGCCGACCCAACGTCAAACGCTGTGCCACATCAACGTCATATTTATTGCTTGTAAAAGGAGACGTTTACGATCCATAAACGCGTCGGCGGTGCGACAAGTAGCCGTTCTCACCAACCCCTTCATACTATACACCCTTAGCTCGGTCCGGGCTGCAACCCATTACCCCTTCCCTGGCTTCTTTCCTCCTCCTCTTCTTCTTCTTCTACTTCCTCGCTTCTTATTCCACCACGTGGTTGTGCTACGGCTACTTAAACCGACGATATACAACTACCAGTGGTACATACACCTCACGGGCACGCGCCGTATCGCCAACCCCAGGATTTCCCTCCCATGCCCCCCTTCTTCTTCTCTCCAACACTCGACAGAGGGCACCAACCGAATCGAGAGACCGTTTCAGATTTACAGGTTCCCTTCGACCCAGTAGCACCTCGTAAACTTGGCTTAACGACTTCAACCGGGCCTAACTGCTTCCTTCCTGCAATCCAGCTACCCGACCTACCCTATACTGGCTATGGGCACGCTTCGGACGATGTAATTGATTGCGATCTTTTTTTTTTTATCATCATAGGTGATTCTGAGAACCCACACGACTCGTAATTCTGTTTCTTCTCTCCATACAATGGATAACAATAATTGTGATATTGTCTGGCACGTGGATCTTGTATATGTTAAGCGTACATTGAGCCTCGCTCGAGGTTTTACGATTTGTTTTGATTACGGTTTATTAGCATGTTACGCATTTGATTATGGGTAACAAATGTCGTTAAATCCTCTTTGTTGATTTTATCGTGACATTTATGAGCGCGGTTATTAGGTGATACTACTCGGACGGATCGTAAAGTCTGAGCCTTCGAAACTCCCGCTGTTGTAGTAGGGATACCCAAGGACGAAGATAGCCTGTAAAGACAGAGAAACAGAGACCGAGGAGTAGGGAGGCCTACGGGTTGACCGAAAATCCGCTAGATGCTGCACAACTTACTACCGCGGGCCCCCCGACCAAGAGGCACCAATTATTCAGAGGCCATCCCATTTATTGCTATACACAATCGTTCTATCGATTCGCTTCGGTTCATCTGACGACAAATTTAGCTACATGAAAGAAGATTCGAGTACTACCATGAATTTTTATCAGGCGATTAGTTGCAGTTGGGATTTGAGGACTGATGAAAGATTGAAATTCGGTAAATATATGCAGAAACAAAATGGGAAATATCCGGTTCTCAGAGAATATTATATATTAGCATTTTTTTAAATTACTTTTTATACCTTATACTGCAGCGAGTGGGTCGACGCCACTGGCAACAGGCACAAGCATTTACACAACAATGAAAGGGCTGCACTCTAAAAAAAAAAAAGAAAACTGAGAATCCCCCTGCTTCGTATGGAGGCTCAAAGGAGCCAAAAGAGAGAAGGAATATCCAGATAGGGGGTGGCTCTCTCTCCCGCTGGGTACGGGTATGGGATGCACCAACGGAACGGTGCCGCGTTCGCTAGAGAACCCAGCCTGACCTCACCTTTTTACCTTTATTTCCTTTTTTTATTATTTTCTCTTCACTCGACGAAACCCGGCTAGCCAGGACCTACCTAGCATACGTCGGCGATGGTTAGATATACCGGCGACGTTGCCAAATTCACTAATTCAAAGAAGATTAACGAATAGCTGGTGTCGTGTTATACACATGACGATGACGATGGAAGAAAAGGGGGCGAGGAATATACCATATGCGGCATTACTATTTTAATTTAGTAAATTTATAGCTCTTACCAAAAGACGCGTGAGCATCCGAGTTATTCGTGGCAATTACGTATATAGGCGTGTGATAAAAGTTTGAGGAAACGGTGAGGTTACCGTAACTTTTACCTCAGTGGCTTAATACAGCGGTCCCGTCGCAAGCTACGCTTATTCATCGTAATATTGAAATAAGCTTTCTAAAGTTTTCGCGAGGGGATGGGTTACCCGGTTTGCGGGGGTGGGGTTGCAGGGGGGGAAACGAGCAGGGAAAAGAGCGTCAGCTAATTGTGATACACTCCGCGGGGAGTAAACGCGTCTCTGGTATGAGGGGGGGGTGTGTTCCTTACACTACGTGGATGAAACTTCTGCCCTTCGTTGTGTCTCAGAATTTTATACACCCCCACGCAATCGCAATAGCCTCTTTTTCTTCTACTTTTAGCGTTACTTTTCCAACGAACAACCAACAAAACGGCAACAGAAGCCGCAATGCATGCGGGAGGCGAAACACATACCGACGGACGTAACGAAACTTAAGAAGAAGTGTAGAGATGAGGTGAAGGAACAAGGGGGAGGCCCAACGGAGAAAACGGAGTTAGTTATATACGTTGGGGCCGTGCATGTTGGCAGCACCGGTGTTTTTCATTTTCTTTATATCACCCTTGACGCTCATAAAACCATTACCCGTGACCGAGCGAACACAACTTCTATACGTATATATAAACTATATATACCTATATACCTCGTCGCTCCACTTTGACGCGATACCAACTTCCCTTTGTTTTTATCCCCTGTATTCTTACAATTTTACTTTTTTTTTCTTTTCTTTTTTTCATCGTCTATCGGTATCCCGTGTCCCATACCCGTATACCTTTGCGTCATTCAACCAGTACGAAGAACCCAATTTCTTTCTTATAGAAAGTTAAGTCTCTTAGGTGTACGATAGACGGACACACCTGTGTCCGGTGGGAAAAATTCAATTCCAACAATTCCAGATACGTCTATAGGCGGTGATCCTCGTTCCGTTAACTAAATCAACTTTCAAACCGTTCTACAAACAACAACAACAAAAAAAACTACCCGGATTCAATTTGAAACCTTAGAATCTCACTATTTTTACTGATAAGGCGGAGAATCGAGGGTGCGATAATATTTTTATTTTATTTTTTCAAGTTTTTAGGGTCGTTGAATGAGGCGACGATAAATCTATTTACTTGGATGAAATATATTCAACGTCTCGACGCTCGCGGTCGCTTCTTATATCCAAAGATCTAGCATTTCTTCTAGTTTTCTAGAATAAAAAAAATCCTACGAGAAAAAAGGACTACAAGATAGACGAACAGACGTAGTGTCGTACCGCAGATAAGTCCCTGCGTCCCTTCGCCTTGCTTCGCTATGCTCTGTCGCGTTCGTTCCTCGGTTCGACTCCACCTTTTTTTTT
>JAFFZH010014666.1:30670-57457 GCA_018420115.1 Euura saliciscinereae
TTTTTTTTTTGCGTTCACCCCCTACCTTCGCTTATTGCTTCTCTTCTCTTTTCTTCAACCGGTGATTCATCATCGGTATTCCTCCTTCCCCCTTGGTCGGTCTGACTAGCGACCGGCAGACACTATCCCGGTATACCTACTCGTTCGAAACTCCCACACACCGTATTCGTAAACCCGACATGCAGTTTCTGTCTCGGCAGGGAAGCTCTCGCGCCCGCTATTTCAAGTACTTCGCGGACACCGAGCGTTCCACGTTAGCAAAAGGTCCTCAAAGATATCGCGAGACGTTGCGGTGTGTAAGAACGTCTGTATAACAGCCTGCATACGGTAGAGGGGAAAAAATTCAGCGGTTAAACGGTGTGCGAGAATATCAGCTCCGTGTTTGTGTATACGTGTGGTTGTAGAAATATATATCCAAGGCAATGCGTCACTCGGCGATATCACAGTAACACGAAGAGATACCTGGTATAATATTTTCGTCAGACCCGCGCGCTGCCACGTATAACGCCGCGGGGACACCGCGAACCGCACCACGTTTCTCATTCTTGCCATTCATACTATTTTTATTTTTATTTTTTTTCTCCTTTGTATTTGCTCAACCTCACCGCCATTTTGACCAGGAATATCACGGATTGATCTAGTCGAGTAGAAATTCACAATTTCCTCAAGCCATCCTTTGATTCAAAGTCGAAACTAGATGGCGGACTGGTTGCACTGAGTAGTGACGTCAGCATCGTGCGAAAAAAAGCGATTACTGAACTTTGAATTGGCAATATATTGTTAACCAAGGTTTCTGAATCTCTTTCTTGCTTCATCTTACATTTCAAACCATTTAGTGTCCCCGATGATCCAATATCTGAAGTCGAAATTCATTATTGATGAAGAATAGTGACTGTGGAGTGAATTAAAAAAGGGATGAACTTTCGATGTTGGATCATCGATTGATTCAAAGATTGAAAACATAATCCAGATTCCATATCATATCTCCTCACTTCAGTCCTCAGAATCCTGGCCGTTTAGCTCATAGTAATTTGTAACCTGAATTAGAATTGAAAAAAAAACCGAACTGCATACGATCATGAATGGTCGTGGGTTTTCAGACACTTCTGAACAAGTGGGCGGCCCAGGGGCGTCCAAGAGGTTTTAGGGAACTAGGGGTAGAAGATAGGCGGTCCGTGGAGAGAGGCACCCCGCATGGGGTGGCTCTTGGCTCTCCGCTCACGCGACACCCGGAGCCATCTATATCCCGAAAGATTTATGGTCTCCGTTGCAACGGCTGCCCCAGCCTGCGCTACACGCCGGCACGTTGCGGTGTGTCGGCTATGGCGACGTGTTCCTCTCGTCCTCCCATCCTCCCGTCCTCTCATTTCTCTCTCTCCCTCATCCTCTGCGTTGGTCCGTGTTGGTCCTCCCAGTAAACTCGCAGGCTGTGCTTCGGACCCCCGTCGTGATCACTGCCGCGCTGTTGCCCCGCGGGGGTTACGCGCAATTCGCGCTCGTCCACTGAAACCCGCTATTCGATAAAAAGTCTCACTCGATCTCAATCCGATATTCCCCCTCCTCGATTTCCTCCTTGAAACTGCTTCGAAGCAAAGGTGAATTAATGTCGCCGGAATGACGCGGTTTAATTCGCGAATTCATACGCAGGTTAAATTTTCACGCCGAATCCCCTCGAGTGTGTCGTCCGTTTGGCACCCTTCGCAATATTACCGTAGGTGGTTGTAGGTTGCGGAGTAGGTACCCGACTACCCTCTCTCGGGTTTCCCATCCCCAATGCGGCCGTCGGCCGGCCGGTTTACGAGCAACCTGTGGTAACGAGGGCGATAGATAATAACCGTTGGTTCTCCCACCCCGCGGTGTTTCCGTCTGTAAAGAGACACGGAATTTGGTTTAGTTTTTAGTACCGGTCAGACGGTCGTTCGGATACAGTTTTATTTTCCATTCGGTTAACGGTGCGAAAAATGAATACATCGTACGAGTGCATAAATCTGATTGATTCATTTTTTTTTTCTTTTATAGTAATCATTATTTTATGTACCTCACTTATACTATGGAATACTTGAAGTAGCCGCGCGGTATACTCACTGTCGCTGAATCCTGTTACGAGGTCCGTATACACTACTCGCGTAAAGGAATTTATTGCGGCTTAAAAAGTCTAGTCGGTTTGAAATCCTGATAAATGTATACGCGGCCGCGGCGGAGCAAGACTTCTCGTGGAAATATAACAGGCACTACTACGTGTTCGTGAGACCTGTGCGGTGCAGCTGGTATAAGCGACGCCTTGGAACGTACTCGCGGCTAGGCCGGAAGGTAAACCATGGTAAGACGTACGAAAACGCATCGTCGCAATAAAACATCAGCATCAGAGACTGAGGCGAAAGAAGTATAACACGAATACGAGAGAGACTCAATTAGACGGGAGAACTTCGCTTGACATGTTCGTTTGACTTTGTTTTTTGATAAGAGAAACGCGACTCGCAAGATCTCCATCTCCTGTTTTGGTATAACGACTTTGATGGAAAATATTGACGTAAATAAAACAATCACAAAAATGACGGATACGTCTCTTGTAGAAATTTACTTCCAATTGGGGAAAACTATCTAGGGCCCGACTAGGGCCCAACCAGGAAGGTCATACTCGTGCTATGAGGGCTCTAGTGGGGCCCTAGACAGTTTTCCCCATTAAGAAGTAAATTTCTACTCGGGGAGATAGTGCCTGCACACATATGTCGTAAAATTGTTCTATTCTGCGGTAGACTAGGTATGTATACAACATTTTTGTGATGTGTTGGTGCGACGGCGCTCCAGCTCGAGCATCCAGCATCCAACGAAACCGAGAGATGCAGGACAAACAACTTTTTCGCGTTCTATAAGGATGAGTAATGGTGTTTCTACTTTCGGGAGGATATTTGGTCGCGGTTCGCTTGGCTCGCCACGCCACGTGAGAGCCTCTTTTTATTTTCCTCTTTCTTTTTTTTCCCTCCCCTCGTTTCTTCGACGGTATCACATACACGTACCAGTATATTTCTTATTTCTATACCGAATTAAAAGAACCTATCGGTTATAGCTGCAGGGGTTATTGAACCAACTGTAACGTCGATATTCCAAAACGTGGGCACAGATGCGATAACCCTGCCGAACGCAACGTGCGTGTACCGAAGGAGCTGAAACAGCATCAGTTGAGAAGGGATATTTTGAAAAATCGGTATAGTGTAGAGACTGTAACGAGAGTTTAAAGAGAATTTTTGTAAAAACTTCCGGTTTTATGAATTCACGGAAATGGAATCCCCGGTCAAAAAGTTTTTAAAATCGTCTTGCACGTCTTTGAAGACGTCTCATAGATACATATCACAACTTGTATAATATATATATATACTTTATCTCGAATTCATTGAGTTATGGGTTTAAGATCATACGATATATCACTTCTATCATAGGATACAAATAAATGGCTATGGCTGCAGGATCGAAAAGTTTTTAATTTATCACCATGAAAAATTGTTCTCTCAAAAAAAAAACAAAAAAAACTCAACACCACGCGTCTATACTATATAAGAAAAGATTGTCGTGTGGGTAAAAATCAATCCGAGATGCAATATGACAAAGTTTCGATTACTCAACCGCATCTTTCGATTACCTAACCAGAATATAAACTCCGTTACCGAACTGACACGTTACATGACGTTTCCTGTTTTCGTCATTCTTCTTTTGTCTTTGTCACAATGATGACGCAACGGACATCCGGATCCTGAGAAATGTCTGAAAATCGTTATTCCGTTTTCTGTTTCAGGTGAGTGGAAGGCTGGCAGACCACTGTGTAAACGCTATAGCGTAGGTCCTCGTACCTAGGCTACCCCGTAATGCCAAATAAGTATCGATCGAATCTATCGGTAGACGAGAACAACCAACTGATTTATCGGTTGCGGCTAGCGGACTGCTGCTCCGGTGAGTGACGAATCCCGGACTCCTGTAGCTCACATGCCCAACACCCCAAAACCAACCGACCACCGACCAACATGTTCGGTCTACACCTATCAATTAGACCGAATACGGTAGGTCTTGGCCTATTGTAGCTCAGTGTACACCGTGCTGGCAGCGTAGCCAGAGTTAGAGAGTACGATGTGATCGGGGGCTTCACAAGGACGTTGCAATTAGACATAATACGTGTATATATAACAATAATTTACGTAATATAAATAAATATACACACACACACACAAGAGAAGAACAAAAGTTTGAAATAAGATATGCCGAAGATATTACCGAAAACATGATATACGTAAAAGTAAATTTCTCACGGTTTCATAGATTGTGAAAAAATGAAATAATCAAATAATAAACAATGAAAAAAAAGAAACAAAAATATTGTTGTGTAAATTTGACTAAATTAAATGTACCTATAATCCGTAGGTGATAATGATAATTATAACGGAAAGGGGAATTACAGAAGTCTTCGGGAACTTTCAATATTTTTATGATTTTTTTTTCTCTTTCATATAATATATATATATATATATATTTTTTTTTTTCGTCTCCACAATTTCGCAGGGTGTACTTTTTATCAGTGATTATGAAAAACTACGCGGCCCTCTTCGTTTACCTATTATACTAATTCGATTTAATCGTTGTTTTATATTTTTTGTTATTTTTTGTTGTTGACCCGGCTCGGAACTGCAGCGAGAATCTTGTTTTCACCCATTCGTTAAATCGATGATTATTATAAAAATAAATGCGAAGTGGTGAAGGTGAGATTTTTTTCAAATTTTTTATTCGTCCACGTCACGAGCTGGCTTACTTATTATCGAAATATTCGAGTGTTTTTGTTTTGTTGTTACTTATTAGATCGTAATGCTAATCTATATTATATACTAGGTATAAATATTACGGAACGATTGCAATATCACAGCTATCCGTGAGTATATGAGATTAAAAAAAGAAAAAGAGGAACTAAATTAACCGGTACAAAGTACACTCTCATAATTGCCAATTATTTGATATACAATATATAAATATTCGCATTATACAAACAGGATCTTTTGAATAAATTAATAAAAGGGAATAAACAACGTACTGAAACAAACATAATAATTAAAATAATAATAATAATAATAATAATTACACAGCGATGAATTGAATATTGAAGCAAGAATAAAAAAAAACAAAAAAACTATGAATAGTATATATAAACCTTGATACGTACCTACCCAGTACCTATTCGCCTGTAGCTGTAAAGCTAGGTGCGACCCTAAATAGTAATTTTATTCTAGTTACGAATGTATACGAGTAGAAGTTAAGCATATATAGATGAAAAAAGGAAAAAGAAAAAAAATTGATAAAAAATGACAAAAAAATAATAATAATAATAAATATGAATAAATACCTAAAAAAAGAAAATAATTATAATAAAACATAATAATAATGATAGTAATGAAGAATAGTATTTCTAAGAGGGATGTAATATTATTAATTATTTATTTTGTGGATTTCTTAAAAAAAAAACGAATCTCTCTTTCTGTCTATCTATCTGTCTATCTCTTCATCATTGCTCCACTACTGTACTATATTATTATTAAAATACGTAACTAGCTAGTTTATAGGCCGTAGGTAACTTAATTACCTATCGTAGTTATTATAAATCTAAGTGTGGACGATTTACGTGCAAGAAAAAAAAATCAACTTCTGATTTAAATTTCAACTTTTTCTCTTCTTTTTTTTTAACCATACATATTTATATAAATATTATTTCTTCCCAATTTTGATATTTTTTTTCTCTTCCTTTTTCTTTTTGTAATATAATAGATATTAATTATTTACAATCTGATCTATAGTGTCTGTATATCCCAGCGGCCAGGGCCGCAATCTGCTTCCTGTAATTGTATGAATTTTTAGGGGCGGTTGTCGTTCTGAACGCCATTGTAATATTATATAATATAATAACAATTATATACAACTGCTAAGAAAAAAAAAAATAATGAAAATGAAAATGGAAAAAAAAAATTACAAATAAATGCGACTTGAATCTATAATCACAATTGTCTACACATTCTTTGCTGCGGCGGCCCTGGCCGGCCTGGCAGAACGACCTTATCCATATCCGATATCCAAACGCACGCTTCCGTATCAGAAAAATACGGGAGGTGAGGACCTCGTAGACTGTAGAGTGTGAAATAACAACTAATTAAAAGAAACTCGATAATTCTGACGCAATCGATACATTGGTCACGTGGCGAGGGTAAAAAATGCTTCGGGGACAGGATAAGACGTGTGATGGTTGCTTTACGAGGCTTAAAATCATGCCGGTGTCGAGTGTCACCGGGGGTCCCGGAATAACGACCATCATCCTGATCCAGGATCGACCTCGCGGTTTCCGTGAGAGTTCCAGATGTATTAATGTGTTATTGGGGAGCAAGGAGAGTCTCATGAAAGTCGACAAGGAGACCGGAAAAATATGTCCCGTGTATATCTCGATATTACGACTCTGGAACCGAAGCGGAGGGATTGAGATACAGAATTCGTCTGCGGTCCGAGATGGTAACGGTATTAGTGGAACCATGCGTTCCGGGTATGGGCGGTGCACACAGCCAGACCCAACGTCGGGGTGGCTGGGGTCCAGGGTTGGATGAATTCAGCAGACGCCATTTGTATTAATGAACCTCCAACAATGGTGCACGCTCGATGAATTATGTACCTACAATCGAAACCGAACCCGAGACTGAAGCTTAGCTGCATCCTGATATCGGACCATCGTTTAATGCGCTCGAAAAGCGAAAGTGTCTCATCCTCGCAATACTGAATCTTGAGTTGCCTCCTTTTTTATGTCTCACGCAAGACGTGCACCGCGGGTTCCATAGATCTCCCACCGCCGGATAGAAACGCGTACCGTTTTACGTTGGATTACTTTGGCGCAATTTACAGCGGACAAAAGAGCACCTGTTCGTTCTTTGGGTGATGGAAGCGGTACGGGTTTCGGAATGAGGTAAGCCCTCTTACTCCCGGTTGGAGGGATGGAATAGCGTGCCTCGCAGACGTTGCGGTAATTGAATCCCAGTAAGTCCTCCTGCGCCGGGTTGAGGCGGAGGTGGATCCGTTTAAATATAGAGCTTCCGTGGTAGGGTGGCGATGAATGACTGTCCCGCGTGTCCATTCGCGCTGACGTATGTTCAATTATAAGGTGATTAAAATTCTTGATTCGGTTTTGATTGATGGACACGATTTGAAAAACCGCCTCAGCCTCACCCTCGACCAAGAGATATGACTCCAAGATTAGTCCCAAGGTGCGAAGCGAAGACGTGCGAAGATTGGTGTAGCGTGTTCCGCCCTCATATAATTACTTGGCGCGCGCGGCCTCGAGTTTTACTATAGGACGTTGGGTGTAACTTGTGTGGGTAAATCGAGAGTGGAGACCGACGAGTCTCCACGTTTGTATGCAGCCGCGTGGGTGGATGCTCGGGTGGAGGGTTATTAGGCAACGCAGCACCTCATCCCTCATCCGCGTAACCGCGCCGCATCGTGTATTATGTAACAACACGGAAACGAACGAACTGAGGGGTGAAACCCCTTCGCGCCGCCACCACCCTGACTGTAACTAGCTTGGCTAGCTCGTTCCTCCATGCCTGGTTGGTCCGGTGCATGAGAGAAACGGCTAGTGTGCACTAGTAGGCACTCTATCTCTTCTCAACCAGGATGTGTACACGTACAAATATCGTATACATTCCGGAGCCAACGACGTTGGCACATTTCTCTATCAAACGATCAAAATAAGTATCCGAGTCACAAGGACCACGCAGATTCGAGATTTACTCACCCGTGATACCTCCTTATCCATTTCTAATCGAGAATAGCGTCATTTTGGTGCTTTTAATAACGTTCACATAGACGCTGTCATCATTTCGTCGCATAGTTGGGACAATAACTATATGCTTGTAGGTGCTATTCTGGAGATGCTATCAATGTACCCTCAACGTTGTCTTGTGCTGTCACAGCACAGATTTTTTAAGCGTCCTCCCTGACATCCTGCTGGTGCCATAACGTGTTTGACTCAGTGTGGGGATGATGAGATGGTGTTTGTCGTGTAAACATTGAGAGTATAACGAAGGGTGATAGAATAAGGAGCACCTGAGTAACACTTTGATCTGCTTATCCCGGTGCTTAAGACGTCGAGAGCGTTCTTATTAAAATAATTTAAGTTCCTGAACCGGGTTTTCGCTCGAAAAGCCTTGGTAGCCCTATATCTTACCAGCTCGCCTATATATAAATACACGGTGTATACCTACCACCTACTTTTCCCCGGATCCCTGGGTTCTCCGTAATTGCGAAAATTTACGAGCTCCTCTCAAGTCCGGGAGAAAATGCAATTAAACATATAATACTATACGGTTTAAAATCCAAAAATTACAATATCTCTTTCCTCCCGCTGTCTCGGTATTCATTTTTCTTCTTCTTCGTTTCTGCACTCCCTCGAGCTTCTGAGTGGTCAATTTAACACGAAGTCTGCACTCGATCCTGGTACACCTACATTCGGATAAATTCATGCAGCGGGGGGATGGACGTCGGTTAAACCACCGGGTATTGGCAGCCGAACTTGTCCCGTACCGGTTGCCCGGGTTGTCCGGGCCGTCGCGTCGGGGTCGTCTGCCCGACGGATAATACAGGCGGGGTCCGCAGGTTTTCTCGGCTGAAAACCTACCCCTTGCTATCCGCGCACCCGTCGTCTGTAGATAAATCTTCTCGCCCTCTAATTGGCCGTCCCTTTATTTCTTGGTCCCGATCTCGTTCCTACCGCCCCGGCACCTTTCGTTCCCTGTTCTCCCTCTTCTCTTCTTATTACCGCAAGTTCAGATCTTACTATCTCATTTCATTTCCTGGTTCCCCAGACTCGGGCAAACGTCCAGGAAATCCTATCCTCGGTGAACCAACCGACTCTGCGAAATTATTAGCATTATTAGAAACGATATTGGGACGGGAAACGTTTATCAAGTCGATTAGAGCGATTACAATTTTTTTGGATCATGATTCCGTGTAGTTTTTACTCGAATATGTACCACAGTCCAATTAGTATTTGGAGCAAATCGTGAATCGTTCCGGTGAGTCGGTCAACAATGAGGCTCGACCTCGGATGGGAGACACTAAATTCGCACCGGCCTGGGAAGGCCTGACAGTTTTACCATTCGTAGGGGTTTTCTGTACCGTCGGGACGGCTAGGTTATGCCTCGTAAAAACCTTGGGAGATCTTTTTTCTTCTTGTTCTTGGTAGTTTTTCTGAAAATAGGGCACATACCGAGCACCGTAGTAACCTGACAATTGGCGACCTAACGGGACGCGCGGTCGACTGTTTGCGGAAATTACGGCAGCGGCAGTGGTGGCCGATCCGTCACGCGGACCCTCAGAGCCTTTATCTTCTTTTATCTAACGCAAAAAACGGGACCTCGTTGTTCCTAAACAACGACTCGCACAGTGGCCGAAGGTTATTTAATTTTCGGACAAGGTGGAACCGAACAACGTCCTCGTAAATCTAGAGCACAGTTTGTACCCGGACTGACGACCTTCGACTCACGTTCGCACTCAAAAATTCCACAAGAATTGAGAACAAATTTTTTCCGTTCTGTTCACAGTATTCAAAGTTTGAATACATTTTTCATCACTGAAATTGTGATTCATGGCGTTGCGTGGTGCGTTTTTAGTGCCTGAAATAATTATTATCGCCATGTAACCCGACACCTGTGGTCGGGGTTGTGAAAAATTTCGGGACCATGACGATAGGCAGACTAGCAGACGGGTTGGTGAAGATTTTCAAGCGAAACAAAAGGCTTTGTAATTGCGGGGAGCCCCTGGAGGGTAGGATCATAGCCCCTCGCGGTTAATAATAACGCCAGGGAAGAAACGTCGAGTTAATTTGTAATCGTTTTTGTGGTTGGGTGATGGGCACGCCTCTGCATTGAGTGGGCTCCACGAACGGAGGGATGTTGAGATCGCGGAAGGGTGCCGGCTCTAGGTGTATCAAGGAAACCGTTATGGTTATGCATATCAGTCTCAGAGGAAAACAAAACCCAACCCCATCACGAAATCTGCCATTCTTTAAGCATTTTCTTTTTTTGTTGTTGTTCTGTTGCGAAAATGGTAGGGTTTTTCTATTTTGAAAGAGGGAAAGTAATGTCAGTCCGGAAAGGTTTTATTGCATGTTCTGAAGTTTGTTGATTTCAATAATTATGACATGAAGGACCTGCAATTCCCATAAATGCAACAAATCTTCATGTTTAACAAGTCGAAAGTCTGAATTCTGTCATGTGTCTCGGAAATCCAGGGTTCAGAAACTGCGACAACCCTGAAATAAACAGAAGACTGAATGGACCGGCAGTATTCGACCTTTTCTATAGCTTGCATGTCACACTGAATGGAAAATATTTTCATCTGCTGGATGTGATATTTTTTAACGAAATAAAAACCGACCACAAGACTCAGAAACCAGGTCAGGATTAGAAACAGGACCTCAATTCAATTTTTCCCAGAGTGTCCAGTCTAGGGTAATGCTGACGATGGACATTTAGATATCCGTATACGTTGGTTATTCTGTAGTTTGGTCAGTCGGCCAGTCAGCCAGTTGATGTTGACGTGTCGTCGAGATCTAGAGATGGTTGAATCTGATTTGTAGAGGTATAGAATTTCGGGGTGAAATAATAATCCACAAGTGGCAATTTCGAGTGGTACTCACTCCTGTAGAAATTGTTGAACAATTAAAACGTAGCGGCTGTACAGCACTGGGTCGGACTTGGTGTGTAATATACCATCCAGCTTCGGGGAGGCAGTCTGCCAACTATCAAGTTAGTTACCTACTAGTCGGCGGGTGGGCCTAGGATCAGTGTCATCCAAGTTGCCTTAGGTAAGTGGTGAGTAAATATGCGATACGTGTTTCATATAGGCCATAAAAATGCCTCGGCGTACGGAAAATCAAACGTGCTCGGTGTCACGCATCTCGGTTATGCGATATTTGCGCGTTAGCACCTCTGGTACAACTTCTTCGTACCTTGAACACAGGATGTGATGCAAGTTCACAATTTCTATTGCGCAGACAATCAAACATTGATCACATGTCTCAGCAATGGAGAGAACACTGATCTTCTCATAACAATTTATATTCTCTCGTTGAACCAATGTCCTGTTTCAAGTTCAACGAGGCACATACATCTCTCAGCCCCTTATTTCAGAGACCATCACAAAAGCAGTGGGGGGATTCCGCACGAAATGATACTTTCAGTGGAGAGCTTTGACTAATTGCCTTCAGAACCCTTCATTCGAAATCAGTACATGTCATATAGTCACTTCAAAAAGCCTATGTGTAGGATTTTTTTAGACGGATTATAAATTGGAACCACATGTGGTGTTTTCTTTTGGTATGTCCAATCAAGATCCTGGTCAATAAAATTGATCCAGCTGACCCTATATTGTACTCTATATTGACCCTATATTGTAGTCTAAGGTCGAACAAGGTTGTTACTGGATCTATTTGGATCGTCGATACGAAGCTGAGAAGTTTGTATGATTGGAAAATCTGTGAGATTCTCTTTCTTATTCGACCCCCGAGTTTCGGGTGCCAATACAAAGTGTTGGTCCAGTCGAGGCTGGCCGCAGATGGAGGGCAACTTGCCAGCGTATTGAGTAGGGTTTGACTCGTTTTTCTGAACCATTTTCCTGGACTAAGGGTGTTCCTTGGAACACGCGGCGAATACGCGATACGGTGGCTTCCTCGAGGCAGTTTGGTCGTTCGTGATCTATCGCAGCATCGCGGATTCGTCGGGGCTCGGGCTCCGGCATTACATAGAGATTCGAGGATTCGGCAGGGCACGAGCACAATCAGCAATAGCACACACACGTAGTGGCAAAAGCAAGCGAGGAGATAGAAGTTCGTCGACGAAAATACGGGGGTAAAATTCGAGGACAGCGAGCGGGGAACGACGCTTGGCGCCGCCGCCCCATGCTTGGCTTGCAAACCGACTTCCGTCCTTTGCGCGACTATTCAGACGCCGGTGGCGTTTTTACAGGCGAAAAAAAAGTAGAGAAAAGTAAAAAAAAAATATAAGAAACCAAATGTATAGGTGGCTCTATACGTCCATACCCAAGTTCGTATGGAGAAGTTCTAGGTTCGGTTTCTCTTTCTCTCGTATGTACAAACGTCGTGTGTTGGAGGAGAGGTACGATGGAACCAGCGTCCATAATATATCTCCGGTCTTATCTGCCGCTTGCTGTTTACTGCCCGATAGACTCTACAGATAGCGAAGGACTGTGCATCACCGCCCGCGAGCGAGAGTCACTTACTTTTATATATGTTGTTACTTACGTCACAAGGATTCGAGACAAGTTGGGAAAATGGTGATGCCTCGGCTGAGATATGCTTATAGTCAAGGTCCACGCCCCGGGGTCAAAAACTATCTTCGTGGAAAAATAATTTCCCTCCCTCCCCCATCCTGCGAGTTTGCGTTAATCAAAATCAAGAACTGCGTCCCGTCGAATCAACCTCGATTCTCACAAAAGTTTTACACGAGACCACTCCGTCTTCGGGTACGCTGACATTAAACATCTCAGTGCAAAGTAAGCATGACATCAGGACGGATATGGAATGAGGTGAAGGGGGACAAGCGGAGGATGCAGAATCGCGCGAAAGATACACAGCAGCGAGAGGCGAGCGCGCGTGTCCTCCTGCAGTGTCCTCGCTCCTTCCTTCCTCGTTTCCTTCCGGCATCTGATCGACGAGCCAACTTTTCGCGTCCTTTGGATTTGGGTCGAGTTTTTTTTTCTTCCTTTTTCTAGCCATCTTATATTATCCTTTTGGACATCCACGTCCTCATAGCGGATCTCTTTCCTCCTCCCCTACCCTGTCTAGCTCCGATTCATAGCGCATACACTGTTCTAACTATCCGGAAAAGTTGTCATACTATTGGCCTTCGCGAGAAACAAAGATAGAGAGAAGAAGACACGAAGGAAGTGCTGCGACTTTCTTGGCAAAATGTGATAGCACAAAGTGAGATACACTGAAGTTGTACTTTTGAGTATATATGTTTCGCAAATACAATCATCGATGACATTATCACGGAACGACTTGAATAAAACACAGAAGATATCGATAGACATTCTTATCTCAGAAAGAATTATCAACAAGCATACGATCAGCTGTGGTCGCAATAGGCCATGTTGGTTGGAAGCCATCCCTTAACTATGGCTTCTGGATGCGACCCGGGTCTGCTTCTGAGAGGGGAGAAACGCAGCTGCCACACAGAATGGAAGCTGACACCTTGGGTTCGACCGGCGATGTAGGGACTGTGGCGAGGGCACCATTCCTTACTGTAAAAATGTCCGTTTCCTACAGTGTTTCGTGAGCATGCGAATAGATCCGTAGTGCATCGTGACAGAGTTTACTCTACTCAGTTACGTGAATATCTAGCAATTGCGATTCGTGCCTTGTGATATTGTGAACGATTTCACGAGAAACATCCCAGCAACTGAACATTTTCCGAGACTGACTATACAGAAGGGTTGATCCGATTCACCCTCCATCCACGGAAAATGGCGACCAGGCTTCGACACCCTGATTCGACCCGATCTGGGCTTCAGTTTTACAAAGTAAAGTACAAATCGAAGGGCTAATCACTGTGAAAAAATGGCGTTCACAGATTCCAACTACAAAAGGAACGAAAATGATAGGAATGGCTACTCCATATTACGACAGTGATTAGCCCCTTGAAGCGAAATAATACCGTGTAGGATTTTCAGAGATATTTATTATCATGGTGATAATTATGGAGAGCCACTCAGGTAAAACCAGTGCATTAAAAAATTCTGACTTGATTGACACTACAAAAGCTCGTTTTAGCAAAAAAAGAAATTGATCCGACTTCCAGTCTTTGGGGTCGTCTTTGATACAAAGTCTGTGCACACCCGCAATAGATATGAGTCGCAGTATTTAGGGAAGGACGAGGGGGGTCATCTGTCATTGGTGGTCGCTCGAGTAGGTGATTTAAGAAGAGAAGCATGGTCGCACATGACTCTTTAATAAATCGTTGAACGTTATCAGCAGCTGATCGCAATGCGTCATGCCAAGTCGCGTTGACAGAGCCCCCCCATATTCCCCTGGCGTGTCCCTCGCCCTCCGATCTCATGGGTAGGACGCGGGCCCTCGGGCAGATACGGGATGGTAGGTACACGCGTGAGGGGTGGGGATGAAAAATAATCTATGGCTCATTCATCTACATTTTATCCGCGAAGGATACTTCACTCCGTTTGTGTCCCTCTTTGCCCTCTTTCCACAGGTTTTTATACCCATACCAACGTGTCCCACGGGACGCCACACCCACCCAGAACCCGGGTCTCGCGAGGTTCGCCTCTCGAGAATTCAAATCCAAAGAACCATCCGGTGCTATCGAGATTCCAATAGCGGTCTTATCGAAGGCTTTCGGATACTATACTGTATGAGGGATGGCCAGAGGCGAAAGGACCCTTTTCTATGCCGCGGTACCTCTCTTCCGTATTTTACATTTATCACAACACGTCTTCGGCCGATCGATTTATCAGTGAAAATGCATCCTCCTATCGTCCTCAGATATGAAAGAACTCCGATCTCTCATTAAAGTGTTTCGAGATACGTGAGAGAACCGCGTACGGAGGGTTTAATTTAGCGCTGTAGAAACACCGCGTTTGCACTCTACCTTTTTCGTACCTCGTTTAAACTAAATAAATATTTATCACTCTACAACGGCACTTTACGACCTTGACGACCCCCTTCTGTCTATGTGAGTACTCTATAATATCTCTGGCTCATGGATGTGAAAAAATCTCCTCCCTCCGCTTCGATATTCAATTTGAACGAGGAACAGTCTCGCGTTTCTGTTTGTCACCTAAAATCCGTTCCCTTGACCAAACCGTTTCCAAATTGCATCGGACATGCCGATTCGTTATGCGTGAGTACCGAGCCTCGACCCCGAAAGAGTTTTAAAGTCAGTCACGGGTGGGTTTTTTGTTGTGGAAACCGGTACTCGAGGGAGGATGGCCAAGGGGGGTGTGTTGGGGGTTGGCATGGCAGGCAGCATAGACATATATCCTCGGCCATGCGTTACGGGTTCAGCTAAATCCGCCGTGATGAATGTGTTGGCGGGAATAAATCCGCAATGCACACCCCCCTTCGTCCGTTTTCCCCGCCCTCAAAAACCCCCACATTTCCCATACCTTGAATACACCCAGACTCATTCTCGCCCAAAGCGGACCATGCTGTAGTGTGTGATAAAAGGGAGAAATTATCCCTTGCTCAACAGCCACGTGCGAACTTGTGTCCATTTTGTCTCTCGGTCAAAATTTCGCAACGTTGTATAACACGCAACACGCTGTGTAAATAAACACACATCGTATCGCTGCCTATATCCGAGAACAGGTAGGCACATAAATTACACGATTTATAGGCGGATCATCTCGTACAACCAACTGCGAGATTTTTATCTATCACACCTCTAAATGAGACGTAATAATCACCAGTTTTGCGTTCACCAGTTTCCAGCCTAACGGATGGGGGAGTGTATACTGAAAAGAATTAATTAATTGCGAGGGTGCGCCCATCCGCTCAGAATTTTTACACCTGTACCGATGTTACGGACATAAACCATTCCCTTCTGTTTCAACCTTTTTCTGTGCAACGGGTTCGGCGAGTTTGTGATTTGGCCAATTCTTGACAAGAAGTGCTGACATCCTCACATTCGTTTTCGATGAATTTCATCCTCCTTGGATGTAGACTCTTTTCTACGAGTACCGGCATTCGCACAGATTCGGGTTCCGGAAGCCCCTCGCGAAAACGTGCAGAACACGAAGGATAATCCTGGTGGATTATTGCGGTATCACGTGGGTCCGTATACCGGGAGAGCTCACAGAATGCCTACACTTGTAATTGTGTACACTGTGCGATATACCTACGTGGACCCAGGAATCTTGTGCGTGTGTCGGTGTGCGTGCGAGGGTTACCGGGAGGATGGTTATAGGATGGGACGGTTCGTATCCGTGCTCATGCATGGGTTCCATGGAAACCCTTGCCCCGGCCGGTGCGATACCCTAATTCCTAAATCTGTCGCCATAAGTCCTCGTTACAATAAATATCCCTCGAAGCGTCTGCTGGCTCGAACGTTACCCTCGCGTTCGTCCTGGGTCCTCGGTGTGTTTTTGCGCCATGATTTCGTATTCGAAGAAAAATATTTATCACAGAGAAAAAAAATTCGTTATCCTACATTATCGCGTTGGTCACGTCGTGGTCAGTGTGTCACGTAAGGTTTCGCCCTCGTCGACGATCAAACTTACCCCCAATAGGCAGATGGGCGTCCTGGGTGCCGGGGGGAGAATAATAATTGAGAGGGTTGGGTGCCGCAGAGGCCCGCGAGGTCGTGGTCGGTATAGGGATGACAGGATTCATAATTTCGCCCGAGCTTATTGCTTCCAGTTATTTATCCTACAGGCTCATTTCGCATGCAACGCATGCCACCTTCGAGCATGGTGTGGTTCGGAACCACTTCGTTTCTCTACCGGAGATTCGAGCCCCCCGCTGATTCAGCGGCTGAGCTGAGCACTCATTCGTGCAACGGTGTTTCGCCTCATTCCTTCATCAGAACGCGTTTGTCATTACCGAATTAAGACGTCTGTGTCCGATGACATTCGGTAATCACAACACGCCTCATTTCTCATCACGGCGCGATACTCACACGCGATAATTACTCCTCCGTCTATAAGATGGATAATTGAACACAGTTTTAATTGCCAAAGATCGTTGATTCCATTCCCGATAAAGAGATGGCATCGATGCAAACTGGGCGGCTTCTGATATTACAAGAATATTAGGGAAATTGACGTGAAATCGACAATAAAGGGTTTCATCACGTAAACTGATTATTCTTGAGGAAGGAACAGTCATTTTTTCAGTCTTGTATAAAAATTGAACTTTTATAAGGGACTCGTTGAAGACGCAGTTTTTGATCCTGCTAACGTCACGTTTATGCCATTCAGTTCGTTACAGCTACCTTAGCACTTTGGAGGCGAGTTGATTGCAATAATTATCAGACAAGGACTCATAATTCCCACGAATACATTGAATATTCATGTCGAAAGAGTCGAAAGTCTATGTGGTAACGAAATCTACGTCTTTAAATAAAAAATAAACTATTCAGGTAATAAAACTCGGAAATCTAAGGGTCAGAAACTGCTACAGTGGCGATATAAACAAAATACTGAAACGACCCAGTGTTTGATCTCTTCTAGTCACATGTCACACTTCATACACCGAGAAAACAGTTTATTCCAAATGTTATATTACTGTTAACAAAATTTTGGTCAAGCGAAGTACGATTTGTGAAGTAATCATCAATTGTTTGAAGCGCTATTTTATATCCAATGTGAACTTTTCTTGAGCTCGATCGAATTTTCTGAACAATAACAAAATATTCGATTCACCATATCCATAAAACTAGCTGTGTTGACTGTCAATGCAAAGTGTGAAGTCAATTTTCTTCATCGAGGATGCGTTTTGAGTTCAGATTTCAGACTATGATGAGATATTGTAGATTGGAGAAGAAAACCAGCCAATGGGTTCAGAAACAGGGCTGTTCACCTTCCGCAGAAATATTCTCGTCTGCTCAGGAGGGTCATTGGTGTTCGCTACAATACTAGAAAAGTATAGAAACAGGCTCCACCAGCTCTGGCCTCGGTATGGAGTATCAAATTTCATCCGGTGAATAAATACGTCACCATGACTTGTCGACCGGTATATAGAATATTTGACCTCACGCTAAGGAGTTTGGTAACCGGTTGACGCAATTTCGCAAGATCACACAGAGCCAGAAGCTTGAAAAAAACGTTTTTTTTTTTAGGTGCGGAGAACCGAAAAAAAATAGGAATTAAAAAAAAGTTTGTTTCTATACGTATTTTTGTGCGGTTTTTATGAATAATCTATAGATACGAGTACGGGACCGTCGCGCATCCCATTACGTACTTTATAACTTTGCGCCCCATGACAGGCGACAAGAGTCGCGCAACGGGACCAACGTAAAGTCATCAAAGAGTCACAGAGCGTGGATGAATAAATTACCGACGTTTCATCACCGCGCTCTCAGAGCTCCAAAGGCCGCCGAGCAATTTCCAAAGGATAATAAATCAAGATTAAAACGCGACAAAATAATTGGAAAAGTTTCTTTCCTGCAGCTTCGCGGTCGCGTTCTCATTCCCATTCTATACCACCCACAAACTTCAACGAGGAAATACATAATTCGAATTCGCAGCCTCCGGTATCACGATTATATATTATCCTCACGATCAATTAATCAATCATCCAAATGCTGTCTCACACAATCTAATTTCGTCTCACCTTTTCAGAAGACATTTCGAGGAGGGACTCCACTGGCTTTTTCTAAAACCTCAATTTCCTATTTCTCAAACGGTGGCAGTCAATGTAATCAAAAGAGAGTCTATGAAGGGCCTTTGTATAGCAGAAGGTTGACGATTTTATTAAAATTCATCTGTCACTAGAGTTGAGAAAATTGTTTGAAGTAATTTTTGATTGTAATTTTTTTTTCCTAATTTGAGGATGAAACTCAACTGTTTCGCAAAACCTGCGACGTCCTCTTAAATATCAGACTCTAACCGGGTAGATTTGTCCCTATTTGAACGAGCCCGAGGATCAACAACCCCGGACTTGGTTAGCTGGTGCATCGCGTATTTATTTGTCAGTGGGGGTGTGGGGGGGAGCCGCGTATAATGCAAGTCGCGATTCTGGCGCGTGCTGCGGGAGTGTCCCGTTCCACGGTTCCACGGTTCCACGAGATTCTCTTTGGTTCCTCTGGTTTCTCGCGAGTTTTGCGAGAGTAAGGGGGGAGTTCCATGCGGCACATTGCTAGGATCCGAGTATTGGAGGGGGCGGAAGTGACGCCGGCGCCTCGACGGAGCCTGGACGCGGAGCCTCGACGGAGCCGATGAGGGCGCCGGTGCGGGTGGTTCGCTCGACTGCCTTTTCTATACTCATCCTTATCCTCGTCCTCATCCGCCAGGCTCCCATACCCCCGGCATTCACATCCTCATCTTCCTTTTTCGCATCCTCCTCGTACTCCGACAACCACTCTGTCTTCCTTATGTCCTTCTAGCGGGATGTACACGCTTCCTACTCTTAATACGACTGGAGACACGGATTTTTCATCATTATATTACTGAATGAGGATTCGGTAATCCATATCGTTGAATTTTTTCATCGAGCTATGTTTCATTGCATGACGTTAAATGTTGTCATGTTTCTTGATGATTCTACCAATTGAGAGGATCAGTATAGAAAAAGCTACATTTTTGTCAACTTTTCAGAATGGTTGAAAGTTTGTTTGATTTTATCAACTGGATGGAGAGTTCAAAAAAGTCCTTTGATTTTATAGCTATCTACAATTTTTATCAGTATCGTTCGGACTGACTTGACGATTCTTGGCCAGTTCTAAATGGTCGATTACTATGAATGCTTATAACGCATTCAATTATTTGATTAGTACCATGAATTTGACTTGAGGAAAGTCCCAGATACAGTTTTTCAATACTTCATTACTTACGAATCAATTCCTTCAACGGTTGAAGTGTGCTTTTACCTTTTGCATGGTTTGTAACCACCAATTTTTTTGCATTCGATTAAAGGAAGCAATTCATGGCCTGAGAAAGTACTAAGGTTTAGGCCATTAATGGTGCATCTTATCTTTACCCTTTTTTCACTGACTCCCTCAATTGAAAGAGCCTCGTTTCATTGTATCACTCATTTTGTTCAAATTCCTTGAGATGATAGAGTAAGTCTGTAATCAAAAGCTCCTGAACAAATTTCAATGAAAATTGATAAAACTAGAGTAGTAGGTATGATCAAATGTCTCATCGCCTAATTCAAGTTGTCATCAAAGAAAAGATATTGGAGATAATTATTTGAAATAGCAAAAAAAAAAAAAAAAAACAATAAATAAATAAAAATCCAGAATTTGCTGAAAGATTTAGTACCTGCTCAATGAAATGAGGAAAAGATGAGGATAAAACTGCCTTTCAAGTTCTAGAAATCCTGGAAACGATATGAAATTTATTTACAACAAAATATGACCATCATCCTGCAATTTTTTATGGTATGCTCTTTTCGCAGCAGATATGTACCAAAAAATTATCGTGTCAAACCTTTTTCAGAATCTCGTTACTGAGGACTTCTTCAATATAACTTGAAGAAATTTGAATCATCTTCGTGACTCTCTAGAATGACTCTGTGCCTGGAAGCTCGTCCCAGTTTTCAGTGTCTTGATTTCTTCCTTCGCTCCAAATTCATCGAACTTTTCGTATAACTGTGATTTACAATCCTCACTACCGGTACTCGCAATGTTGATATTATACAATACCAGAAGTGTTTGCGTTGAATTTAAAAATCGTTCCAAGTATCCATTACGTGTCATAACTGTCGATGCAACGACTGAGTAAACAAGCGGCACAAAAACCTCCGCATCAATCTTTCAGTTGCACAAACTATCCAATCCTGGTATATCAATTACTCAGTGATCTCGGAAATAGGATGACCACTAAAAATCGTCGCCATCAGAAACTATTCAAATCCTATAAAAATAACTTCTATGCATTCTACAACCGGTAATAAAAAAAAAGTTAAATAAAAAGCGTATTTCCGTATTAAATTTGTCTTCCGTCCATTGTCTATTGTGTCGTACGTCGTTTTGAATTCCCAAAGGAATACGGTGTGAAGATCGGTACCAATACCATCCCCGAACGTCGTTTCAGCCCGGGGGATTTTAGACACGAGTGCCTATACATCAGAGGAGCGCAGGGTACCGGTACTGCACACATACGTAGGGCTAGGTGCTACTGAATTATTCTCAGTACGCGTCGATGACGGTGTCTGGCGACGACAGTTATAGCAATGTTGATCGTGATTTCCTGACTCCCCAGCACCGTCGCACCGATACCCCGCCTTCACCGTATTCCGGCTGTCTAAAAACAGACACGAAAGCTATACATGCTGCCGTTCGCATTGGCATGACGATCACAGATCGGAGGCAACCTCATCTGATGTACGCGATGCGTTATTACAACGCACATCAAAGAGCCCACGAGTCGAGATCTGATCGGTGTGACCAGATCCCGATGCGAAACAATGAGTAACACAAGTAACATACCGACGTACTCATTGTCGAGTGATCAGATGCTACTCACACTTTTGCGAGTCACGCGGCGCCAGCGTAAACAGAAACGGTTTTGTCGCCCGGAAGATTAACTGCGATCACGTACCCAGGGTCTGTCCATCTCTCAGCTTGTAATCACGCGTACGCGACCAAACGCATCGGCGAGAGTGATCAAGTCACAACTGTATACCGTATGAGTAGACGCTCTTTGATTAATCGAATTATGCGCAAGAAGAGACACATCGGAGATAAATAAGACCGGAGTGTCGATACACCTGCGATTGAGTAATTGGTCGGTACCCGATTAATAACGATCAACGAAATGAGGATCGTTTTAATGATTCACAATCAAAACTGTACATCGAATGGTACTTGAACGCGTTTAATATCTTTACGTAAATGAGCGCAAAATCTGTGCTTGATGAACGGGTGTTTGATTTTTATCAATCCGTGTGCGGTGGTCGCATTATCGCCCTCGCGAACCCAACGGTTATTAGCTCCGTTGGGTAATTATTTCCAATTAAACAATCCGGAATTTATATTAATAGTTTAGTTTCATTAATTATCACGCAATTTTGCGTGTCATAGTTAAAGAATATATATTAACATCCGGCTACATTAACCTCTGTAATGCAACGCCCTGCCTCACAAAACGTACTCGAATACAACATGTGTTGTATAAACATGGGGTGGTGATCTCTGTAATATATATCAGTTAAATAATGGCGCATTAACCTTTTTTCCCTTCGAACAGGGTACTGATCAGACTATTACACGCTTCACCAGATTCATTCAATTCGTCGAGGATCGATCCTCGATTTTCTGTTTTTGAATATCAAAGCAGTGAGATAAATCACGGAAAAAATCACAGTTGCATCTCCAACGGAGCGATATCATCGTCTGTACATTTTAGGTGGAAAATTTCAGGTCATGTCCGTGACGCATGAGAGACAGATAGATGCTGTATTCTCTGTCTCTTCACTTGGCAAATAATATTCTTTCTTTCGAATGCCAAGGCAATACTAGAAACTCGTTCTTTTGAAAAGAAAGCATACGTCCAACGGGAGATTTAAGAGTTGGCTCTTGTTCAAACCATTCAAATCCCAAATCCGTCAGAACGCGTTGCGGAATTTTATCCATTTTACTTCGAGGGCAAATCTTCCGATTATCGTTTTCTTAATATTTTCTGAGGGGTCGGAGGGGATCCTCGCTGCATCGGGTTCCGAGGGTGTCTTCGTAGAAGGGCGAGGTTTTTCCTTTTTATTATTTTCATTTTTTTTATCTGCCTGGCAAGTCTCTCGGTAACGTATAAGGGAGAGGGGTGGTTGTGTTATCTGGTCGTCGGACGGGCGAGCGAGTATCACATAAATATTAGGCTCCTCGTTAATGCCTCGGGTAGCTACTGGCGTTGCGTTTCGCAGTAAGTAAATTATGCGATATGAAATTATTAGCGCCATTAAAGAAATTTATACTTTTTGCCGTACCATCCCCCCCTCCTTACAAGCTGTGACGATTTTTCTATTTTATCTGAGACTCGCGGTTCCTGCTGCTCCCTTTGCTCTTCGTTCCTTGGCTCTCGAGTTTCTGATATCAAGTACCAAACGCCTCCTCCCCGCGATATCCTATCCACAACATTTCCCCATCTCTTCTCTTCCGTCTCCTCTCAGCTCCCGCGCTATATATACGCGTTCTTAATGTATTTGCAAGAGCCAATTCCCCTCGTTATCCAAAACGTGATCAATGGTTACGGCGTTTTCATTGTGGAATCTTACCACCGTCATTTGGTATAACTTTTACGAAAATACCCACAAACAAAACTTACCGCTACTCATTTCCCTCTATCTCTCAACTCGGCTGAAATGGAAACTTTAAAGGACACGCTATTACTCTTCTCTGCAATTACTTACCTGATAGATGCGCGACCCCAACGATCATAAAATGGAAAAACTACCATCCATTGGCTCATGTCTTGTAATGTTCTGAGAGATTATGATTATTGTTCGAATTATACCGATGATTTGATGAGCGATGAAGAGAATCACGACAAATGTACAAGGTTTCCATTTCATGTGTGTGATGAAGGTGCGAGTTTATAAGTGACCAGTGGGGTTCGTGGTTTCCCCGCTCCTCTCTCGGTATAGTTTCGAAAACAGACGCGCCTCTCGAGATTCTCGATGGGTCCAGTCGGTGTAGAGGCGATGGATGCTGCGGTGTTGCGCAACCTCGTTTTAATCTTGGCTCGGACTGTAGGCTACATTCTTTCTGCGCCGCGGGCAAATAAAACGAATGTATACATACATATATATATGAAATAAAAGGAAATAAAGTAAAGAAAGGAGAGAAAAAAAATCGAAAAAACAGAAAAATAAAGAAGGAAATAATAATAAAAAAAAGAAACAGAAAAAAAATCGGTGAGAGAGGCTCCGACGAAGACAACATTATTACGGAGCGCTGCCAGCCATTGCTCATGCTCGGCTTCGCCTACCCCACGTCCCATCCTCTCATCCCCATATCCCCATACTCATCCCTACATTCGCATACGTATTATTCCACACTTGCTTCATGCTACGCCCTTGCCGCATCGACAATAATTGAGTCCGTTCCACGAGGGGCAGGGGGAGGGGGAGAGTCATTAATTACCACCGATTCCCATGTCCGTGTCACACCGTTCGTTGCTTTCGTATTATATACACGGGTATGTAGATATGTGTGTAGCCGTTCCGTATACAACGATACAAACATCGTGTATGCGATACTGACTAGTCGAATATCGCCCGGTAGGTGAGCCCCCCCGCCATAAAAAAATATGGCCGCCATGCACTGACCCAGAGAACCCGCGGGTTAACGAATAAACGCGATATAAATGAGGGTGGGTTTAATTAATCGAAGGAGAAGAAAGAATAAACTCACACACAGAAATTGAGTGCATATTATCGCAATTAATTTTTTGATCGTGAGAGAAATTCCACCTTTTGATGTCTCAACTCTGCAGGTTCTTTTTCACTTTTTTGATCTGATAGAAAATCTACTCAAATCTTGTGACATTTTTTTTCCAAATCTGAACAACAAATTCAAAATGAAGACTAAATCGAAACAAATTTTCTGTCCTATTTGTAGACATTAAATGAATAAATGAAACAGATTTATCATAACCCTGGTTTCGCTGGTTGAATTTACATTCTTGAACATTCTGTTTTCTTCTTTATCATACCTCTTCAAAGGATTAACGGTTACTAAACTGCACAAAAAAAAAAAAAAAACTAGAAAGTCAAAATTTAATATCGTGTCAGTTCAATCAGAACCACCAGCAGGTGATACATGCCGCTGTATAGTGTGTATAAAGAGAAGAGAGGGGAAAAAAAGTAGCAATCTGCCGTCAATGGGACAAGGCGGAGGGTCGTAATGAAGAAAAAGGAAGTTAACAATGTTTTAGTACGATCAGGACCTAGAGAAGGTCTTCGAGCGAGGCGATATATAGCGCGACGAATTTGTGCTCCTGAACTCTTCCTAGGAACGAGAAGGGTGAAGAAGAATAAAAAAAAAGGAGAAATAAAGGGAGATAGAAGTGCCAGAGGGGTAGCTCTAGCCGGAGGAAAGTGGCATAGACGTTACAATGGAGTTGGCACGCTCTGCGGTCATAGAATCATGGCTGTCTATTCAATGAGGTTGAAAATGGGCTTCTCCTTCGGATATCTCACGATAATTTCTGAGTTATGCATTACACGATTTCCCACCGACCACGCCTATGCCAGGTATTACACTCGAATCGATCAATTTTTACGATCCAAACGAGTCGTTTCCCAATTCAACCTGTCACACGGGCTAATTACCTCGGCCAAATATGTCCAAATCGAATTGGCACGATGCTAATCGTGTCACCATTATTTCGTTGCCAAAATTACCAAAAATTTCCCTCAAGGTGCGAGAATGGCCGAATATCAAAAGCACTGCTCGGACGCCACGTGGCGTTCTGGAAGGGGTTGGAGGTGGTAAAGGGTCGCACGAGGAGGTCACCGTCGAAGGAGTCGCTGAGGATACCGGGGGTTTCGAAGGTGGGCATGAGGGAAAGGGGGAAGAGGGAGAGAGAGGTTGCCCTCCATGAATCACGACACGGAGGCTGATTTAGGGGCCCGGCAGTCGGTGCTATAGGTTACTAGCTGCCTCCTGTAACCTCCTTGTGAACCTCTTGCCATACCGAGTGTTCCGAAAATTAGATACCGTCTCGGTTCCCCGCGCAATCATCGCGGTTATTGAATAATGCTGTTTCTTGTTTTACAATTAATTTACCATTGAATAAAATCGCACGGTTTTTTCCTAGATCGTATCGATAGGTCGGATCCCTTTTTGGCTCTTAGCTACCGCGTTTAGTTTCTTTCGAGGAGAAATCTAAGCGATCGATCGCCGGGACGCCCGACGCGACGGTGAGATATACCCACCCACTTTATACCATCCGAATGGTCTTTTAATCCGGAAATATATCGTACGAATCCGAAATCTTATCGCTGTAAATTGAAACGGGACGGAAGATTGTAGAGCCGCGATATTCGGTCAACTAATCGTATAACGTCGAACCACGTCCCAGACTCCCTTTTCGCAAAATAGAACAACGAAAATTTCGTCAAATCGATTTTGCAGAATGTTAACAGGTCCAAAATCATTTGATGCGGCATGTGCGCGTAAAGTAAACGTTTTCAGACCAGGTTTCACTTTCATTGACGCGCTTGTTGAGTCGAAAACAGATCGAACCTCGCCCAAAAACGTTTACTTTGTGCATGACAACTACAAAAAGCTTTTTTATATGACATCTGACATGAGGCAGAAACACGAAATAGCCTTGTGCAGATAGCTTGTCGATGTGATAGGGCATTTGGCGTCATGTCGAAAAAAGGGAACCAACGAAACATCAAATTACCAAATAGACAGAACTTGGTAAAATGTGCTTAGGATTGTTCAAATGATGAGTGTGAACATGATAATATTCGACAATATTTGCCAATCTGAGCTACTCCTCCATGTTTAATCTACACACGGAGAGCATGTTTGACTAGTTTTTATTAAGCCCCTGTAAAGTAGCTGTTTTTGTACAGAGAGAGTGAGTTTCGACTTTCCAGTTCGGAGGATTAAAAGTGATCATTATTGTACTTCGCGCATGCGCATTTGCAGTGAATCTTACATCATTCCACGCTTCAACTTCCAGTGCAGTAAAATATTAGGGACAATTCAGGGCTGCCCTCATATTAGCATGGTCTTCACAGAGGGTCGAGTATGTTATCATCAAGCGGGGACACCCCAGCACAACCTCATTAGGCCTAATTTGAGTAAAATATGGCTTTCTCAAGTAGGTCACTACCAGTGGCTTGCCGGACAGGATTACTTGATCAGGCCTCATCGGCTCAAGTATTACATTCCTGATTGCGAAGGTACAAAAAACAGGTGAACCATACATTATTGTTATCTAAAGCATCGTGTGCATCGTGGGGCTACAATATGCACACCACTTACGAAAGCTCTGAAGTTACTTGTATGGAGTGGCTAAAAGTGACTTTTTAATGCACTAGAGTGGCTAAAAGGGACTTTTTAATGCACT